>AGDA01038861.1:0-13531 GCA_000281935.1 Mengenilla moldrzyki | reverse complement strand
AAATTTCCATTTCAATTCGATAATCGTTTTAGGTTTGTTCATGTAAACTTGTGACTTCACATATCCCCGTAAAAAGAAGTCACAAGATGTGAGGTCATATGACCTCGGAGGCCATTCTTAGTCGCCGCCATGAAGTGAGATCAGACGCTCAGGAAATTTTTCACGAAGCAAGGTGATTGTGTGGCAGGTAGCCCCGTCCTGCTGAAACCACATTTCATCAACTCCATAATCCTCCATTTCTTCCAGAGCAGGCTATAAAAAGTTAGTGATCATGTCCCGATAACGGTTGCCATTTACAGTAACTGAATTTCTATCATCATCTTCAAAAAAGAAGGGGCCAATCACGCCTCCTGCCCAAAAACCACACCAAAACGTGGCTCGTAGGGGATGCATTTCGTGCTCTTGGATCAATCTAGGGTTTTCGTCACCCGAAATGCGGCAGTTTTGTTTGTTGACATACCCTGAGAGATGGAAATGTGCCTCGTCACTGAAGATTTTTTTTTGAAAAATTGTCGTCCTCTTGTTGTCTAGTCAAAATCCAATCGGCGAATCTTCGCCGTTTTGCATGATCTGCTAGTTTCAGCTCTTGTGTCAACTGAATCTTGTAGGGGTGCATATGAAGATCTTTTTTCAGTATTTGATGCACCGAAGATGTTGACATATCCAACTGTTGCGAATGACGGCGAAGCAACTTCATAGGGCTCACATTCATACTGTCTTGTACTACCGCAATGTTTTGTTGCGTTTGAACTTACGATTTCGACCGGGCGATTTTCTGGTTGCAACTGACCCAGTTTCTTCGAATTTCTGTACCAACCTCGAAACTGTTGTTGCGGTCGAGGCATTGTCACGTCCAAAGATCGCGCGAAGTTTACGGGCAGTCTCTGCGTAGCACTCCTCGTTTTTGTAATGAGTTTTCGCAATAAGAATGCGTTGCTCGATACTGAACCGCTCCATGGCTACAAAATGGAAAAACGTCAAATGCTCTTCTAATCGGAGTGATAATAGATAACGAAAATGATAGGAACAGTGCTGACAATCTTCAAACAAAAAAATCTCGCGCAATTTAAAAACTGCGTACTTTATGAAACACCCTATATTGTCCTACTTCTTGAATTATAGTGTCTGATAAACAATCTGGAACTTATAAACATGTAAGTTTTAATCGACAACGCTGATGAATATTTTAACAAGACAATCGAGATCATGTTTCGTCTCGAAATCAAGTTATGAGATATTTTCTCTGTCTCGCTTTAAAAAACAAGATATCGCCTCGGATCTCGATAAAGAGACAAAATTAGACGAGACTCTCATTACGACGAGACTATCAATTTCCTATCTATATACCAAATCACGCTCAAAAAATGTTTACCAAATGTCTTAAAACGACGCATTCCAATTTTTTGATAATTTAATAAATGTCATTTTTGAAAGCTAAATCTAGATTCAGAATACTTAACTCTTTGTTTTCATTTCGAATTTTTAAATGTCTGTTATATTTCTTAAAACAAATGTTATACAAATATGACAAAAACAAATTACATCGACATGTTGCAAAATAAATATTAAAAAAGTTGCAAAATAGTGTTTCAAAAAACCTTTTCTAGCAGTATTGTAACATATATAACATTTTAGTAAACATTATTACAAAATTTTTGTGTAACATTAACTTGTTTATAAAGGTGTTGTAGCAATCAGGGTAAAAAGCGGGACATTTTTAAAAATAGAAGGGATGCGGGACAGTTGACCAAAAAGCGGGACAGTCCCGCCGAAATTGGGACCTATGGTCACCTTATTTATTGAGTACATGCAATTATTAAACTGAGCCTAATTACTTGATGAAAGTACAATAAACCATTAGGCTGCAATGATAAGCTGCTAACCTCACCTAGCAAACATGGTTTATTATTTGATTTTTTTTATTTTAATTGGTTAAATTTTTTATGTAAGCTTTATAACAACATTGGCGAACAAAAACAAAAAAACCTCAAATTGAAAATTTTAAATTCAAAATGTTATTCAGTAGAAAATAACTTTAAATAACGTTATTTTTAAAATTATTTTTTGTTTTGGTTTCTGTTTTTGTTAATGGCAAAAAAAGCATTGCCGTTTTTGTTTCCGTCACATGATTTTTTTCATTATAATCTTAAATTTCGTTTCTGTTAATAATCTTATTCAATCCCTGTCAACGACTAAACAAATGCGAAATAAGAGCAACTAAGTAATCGATAGAAACTGCTCAGTCGATTCTGCCGCACCCTGTACAATAAATAAATTTTATTTTAGTTATATAACGGTTTTATAGCTGTTACTGAATGATTAACTTCACATTAACGATTATTGAAATTTCTTGTGTAACTGCTACTTAAAATTGTTATTTAAGTTGTAATTAAAAATGTCTTTTATGTGTAAACAAATAAAATAATGAAGTTCCGGAATTTTATAACTTAACTTGAACATCTTGAACTTTTACATAAAAATATTTGATCTTTTTTGGCGTACAACTTAGTTATTTTGGATGTGACTTTTTGTGTTTTGGCGAACTTAGTTGCGGCCTAGGCTGTGACCTTTCGTAATCACTTTTCTATCTGTGATATAAAAAGTTAAGACTAGCGACTTATTGCGCTCATATATTATTATTTGTTCTATGACAATCGTTTTAAAATAAATGTGCTAAAGAAGTATGATTTGGACTGTCTTATTCTGTGTTCCTAAAATTCAAATTTTTTTTTAAAGAAATAAAAATAAGACTTGGTCGCAATCATATTTTGACAAAGATTGCTTGCAGTCCAATTTGCAACTTGTGATTAGTTGAAAATGTAACCAGGTTACTCTCCAAAAAAAATCGATTACATGAACATTTTAGAAATTAATTTCATAAAAACCGTCAAAAATATCGTTAGAAAAACTAAAATCGTAGCAAATATTACGTAACGGTTCGAAAATTGTTATATAATATTTAAAAAATGTTAAAATTTTATATGAATGTTATAAAATTTTATTATACTTTTTTTCGAACTTATTGTCTGAATTCAACAAATATATATAATTATATATCTCATATTTCAAGTGTGGCAAGTTTTATTTGTCAGGAGCGACTCATTCCGAAAAATTTAATTTGCGGACAACTATGTTCATGTTATGAGTTTAAAAATTTGTTTTGATCAATCAACACATTTCCGCTTTGAAGATTCGGTTTAACTTCAAGATTGTAATTGAAAATGCACTAGATTTTTAAGTATACTTTTATATTCAAACATAAAACTTAAGTAAAGCAAATTTTTTAATTTTAATTTTGCGAACTACTTTCAAAACTGTTGCGGTTAACGTGTTGGCTACACCTACTATACTTGATAACGATTATATTTTTGTTACCTTTCTATTACCTTCTAGATGGCCGTGTAGAAAGAACAATGTGTTTTTACAAATGTTTAACCCCTCTCATTACCTAACTGATCAGATAATAGCAAAGAGTCTTTCATAAACCTAATTTACAAAGTAACCAGCTTTTTTATTACATATGTACATACTGCAAATAGGTATAATTTAATCTAAAATTTATACATTTTAAACTGGTAAAATTACACGGAAAAATTAAATTTTTAATTATAAATTTTAGGGTCAAACTGGATATCCGTACATAGATGCCATCATGATACAGTTACGAACTGAAGGTTGGATTTCAGATCATTTCAAGCGAGTAGTGATCAATTTCTTCACCCAAGGCACCTTATGGCTTTCTTGGGAAGAAGGAGTAAAAGTGTTTAATGAGTACTTGTTAGATGGTGATTGGTCCATCAATTCAGGACTTTGGCAATGGTTCTCGTATTCCAGCTGTTATGAGAAATTCGTGCCAGTTTTGTGTCCAGTGTTTAATGGTAAAATTATGGATCCTAAAGGTGATTTTATAAAAAAGTACTTGCCTAAGCTACGTAACATGCCTTCGAAGTACATACATGAACCATGGAAGTCACCAATCACCTTACAGAAGGAAGTTGGCTGTATCGTAGGCGTTGATTATCCTCTACCTATTATAGATCACGAAAAAGCTAAGAAGTTGAATTTGCGTAGATTCAAGGAAATTTATAACTTATTAATAACAAATCATAATAAATAAATTATAACGTTTGTTTTTGTGCTTAGACCAAACGAATGAAAATCACAAAGCAGTAAATGATTTACAATTTGCTTGATTTTGGAAAATAATTCGATTCCTATCGTATATAACGTATGATTTTTACACAATTTCCAAAATATATTGCTGAATGTAAAAGTTTTTTTTTGGCAACTTCTCTGGAATAATATAGGAGGAAATCATGCATGCAACTTTTCAGCTCAATTTCTGAAAATTTTGCTGCGTGCGCAAACAAAATTCGTATTTTATGTACACAGAATAGATTTATTCTATGTTATGGACGTAGAATTGTTAAAAAAATTTTCATGTGATAATTCGGACTGAGTGTATGCAGAATTACGTCACGTACCATAGAAAAGGTAGAAAGCAACATGGACGTATAAAACATGGACTGATCATTTCATAGGAAAACGTATAGAGAGGAATTTTTGGACCGTGTCAAACTGCGCTGACTCGCAACAGTGGTTTTTAAATAACGGTGCTTTTTTTCTCGGCCGTTAAAAACGACATTCAGTGTTTGATTTTTTTAAAGTGCTTGTATTAAATAAATATCTGTAAAATGATAAATTTCGGAGCTCATTTTTCATGGACTGCCAAATTATGCATTTCCGCATCTTTTAAAATTTTCACGTTTAAAATTGATTTAAAAAACTTCAGTTTTCAAAAATTTAAAAAAAAAACGTATTGTCCATGCGCAATTCGATTCTGTCCGAAAATTACTCTCTACACGTTTTCCTTTGCAGTGATCAGTCCATGTTTTATACGTCCATGAAAAGTAACAATTCTCTTCCTTATTTTATATGCGAGATTTCGTTTTGTGTTATTCTATGCTAATTTTTTAGGCGCCAAAACAACCCAACTAAATACACGAAAAAAAAATTCAATACTGATTTTGTTTTTAATTTTATCATACAGAATTTTATATGTGCTGTTCACTGTACAAACTGATTAACACCAATAAACAGAAAGTTGAGAACTGCAACAAAATAGCTTATGAAATACATTACTTTTTATTAAATGGCAAATACACTTATTAAAATATCTACTGAATATAAGAATAAATTCTTCACGATTTCGGGACAAGAAAGATTTATGTGAAATTTAGTAGAATTCTTCTGTTTATTACACAATTTGTTTTTGTATTAAATTATTTTCGTATATTATAAGCAGGGCTCCGAACCGTTTGAATTTTTTTTTCGTTCCGGTTACTCTTCGTTTCGAAAGATATCGGTTTAGCTCCACTTACACTCCAGTAAAAATATCGGTTCAGTTACCGACTTCGGTTTTGCTCCGGCTTAAAATTTTTTTTTCTTTAACAAAATATTTGTAATTTCCGTTTTTAGTTACTGTGAAATTGTTAGATTATTACATTAACTCAAATGTTATTACACGTTTTTAAATCAAAATTTTATTAATATAAAAAGTACATTAAAGAATATAATATAAAGTATTAATACCCTGTAAACTATGAAAAACACAATGATTTTCATTGAACCTCACGAGCGAAGTTCACATCAGTTTTCTATATTACTGTGAGCTTCATGTGAACGCTATACACAAGCTTCAAAGCACTCAAAATCGAAACTCATAGTGATTATAAATGAGGTCCACTGTGAAATCACAAATGAATTTCACAGTGAAAGTGTGGGAAAATTTTCAATTGAAATTGCAACGCAAGTTCCACAATTTTCTTTATAAAACAGTAAACAACCGTCAAAAAACTAAGACTGAAATAAATTTGCCAGTAAATTTGTAGACAACCATGGAATTTGATTTTAAGCACGTAGAACATATGAATTTATTGTTGAAATCAGTTTTTGTAAAAACAATAAGAATTTGAAAACATTTTTGTTCTAGGTAATTTGAATACAGTGCTAGCGACACCTAGGTATCGCTGTCAAATTTAACAAAAAAAATAAATTTTAAAAAAATGCTATAAATGATTATTACGTATAATTTCGTTTGACATTACCAAAATATCAACTGGGCGACTAGAGTTTTCAAGAAAACTTTGTCGGAGTTTTCGAGAAATGTTAAAGGTGGGGCATGGCACAAAAAAGGTTGGGAAATACTGGTCTAGACGATAGATTTGAATCAGGAATGGTGACATCATTAATAATGTCATCATTAATAATGTCATCATTAATAAAATCACATGAAACAGAAATTTTTCTACGTTTTTGTGATTCAAAACTTGATTCTTTCCGCTATTTCGTATAAATAAAAACTTGTTTTTTTGTTTGCCTCTTTATTTCAAAAGACAACAAGAATTAGTCAGCTGACAACAGTGAACGCTACGTTATGTGCTGTACACAGAACAAATAAATGGTGTCAGCTTTCATTTCAGTTTAAAAATGGGTGAAAATTTAAAGCACTCAGTGCACACGCTAGTGTTTCGGTCTTTGAAGCGATCACATGATATGTTCATATCGGAGCAAGATGTGCTACCGTTTTTCACTGAACAGCAGCGACTACTGGAAGCGGTTAAAGCACGAGACCTCTACGGAACAGTATTTGAGGATGCAAAACGTATAAAAGCGTTAAAGAGAATGCAAGCCAATGCACAAGCACAGGCGGTCTCTGATAATCACTCATCAACCATGGACTCAGACGCTTCTGTGCCATCTAGCACAGCTGTACCCATGCGTGAAGACGCTGATGCTGAATTAGAATCGGCAGCAATGTCCAATTGTGAAACAGCTACAGCCGTAACTGCAATGGCTCTGAACGACGCAACGACTGCGGCTGCACTCGCATTGCAGAAACGGCGCGCGCCTGCTATGCTGAAACCTCGCTGGCATGCACCATGGAAACTTTACCGTGTAATTGCCGGCCATTTGGGCTGGGTGCGGTGCGTAGCTGTCGAGCCTGGCAACGAATGGTTCGCCACTGGTGCAGCTGATCGTGTCATTAAAGTATGGGATTTGGCTAGCGGACAGCTTAAAGTCTCATTAACCGGTAAGCACAACCAATCTATAGGATAAATATTATTACATCAGTTTCTTCTTATCAGTGTGTTAAAACATAGATGCTTAACTCAATTTCACTGGGAGTCCAAGTAAAAACTAAACTGAGGTGGGCCACACATATCAAAATACAACAAATTATTCAAAATATTTTACTATCATATAACATTTAAAAAACTTTATTATTTTACAGTTAATGAATGCTTTTTTTGTATTTTATTTTATTTTATTTTATTTTCAAATAATAACGGATAATTTAAAAGGTTTTTTAAGTGTTTAAAATAATATGGCCAATCAAAAATTTCAATTGTGTTGTCCAAATTTCTTTAAAAGGGCTATAGGTTGGACACCTTTATGCTAGAAATATATTGTAACTATCAGATGCTTATGAGATTAACTTGTCGGTAACTGTCAAATTATCGGGCCATAAGTATTTTTGCTCTGTGATTCTCTATTCGATTTTTGTAATTCGTCAGGTATCCAATCTAAATGTTAAATTAAATATTTTCAGTAGAAACAATATTTATTTTCGGCAATAGTGACAAAAAATACTGCTGTGGCAACAGTGCAATATTGCCCACAGAGCAAAAATACTTATGGCCCGATAATTTGACATTCACTGTTAATTTTTAGATTTTTTTAGTACACATTGAAATCAAATTTTGTTTTCCTGTACTTTACAGATTTCATTAAATAAAGAAGAATCTTTTTTCAACGACTAGGCTCCTCAAAATAACTGACATTTGCATAACACTATTAATGCACACACGGTGTGCAATGTGTCTTTTTTGCCTCGGAAAGCTATTGCACACCATGTGTGCAATCGGTCTCGAATGGGTTAAACAATAAAGCAAAATTTTACTTATTCACAACAAACAAGCAATTAAAACCTTTTCAACTCAAGAACTTAAAAATAAATAAGACTTTAAGATTTTATTAGTTAATAATTAAATAATGTAAGTTGTTTTGGTAAACTCACTCGAATTTATGCAAAACTTTTTGGAAAACTTAAATATTTGATATTTGTGTTAATGACGATTTTAACTTTTTTCACAGTAGAGCTATTTGTTCATTGCCTGCGTAGTTTTAAGTTTGAGGAAGAAGTCAAGTTTATCAACAATTTTATGAAAAAAAAAAAGATAACCTTAAATTGTAAAATTTTAAAATAATAATTTTAAAGTTGGCAATATTTTAACTAAATCGTTGTGTTGTAAGGTACGTTTATCAGCAAAAAAATTATAAGGTAACTTTTTGTGACGTGAAGCCACCTATAACGTAAGGTAGGTTTACCAAAACACTTATAACAATACAAGTATTGGATAACGCTTAATAAATTTTATTTATGAATAAAGGTCATGTGAGTTCGGTTCGTGGTTTAGCCGTTAGTCCCGTACATCCATATTTATTCAGTTGCGGTGAAGATCGACAAGTTAAGTGTTGGGATTTGGAGTGTAATAAAGTAATTCGTCATTATCATGGTCATTTGTCGGCTGTTTATTCACTGGCTCTGCATCCCACTATTGATATATTGGTAACGGCTGGTCGTGATAGTACTGCTCGCGTCTGGGACATGCGCACTAAAGCCAATATACATGTTTTGACTGGTCACACGAATACGGTTGCATCTGTGGTGTGTCAAGCGTCCGAACCGCAAGTAATAACTGGTAGTCACGATACTACGATTCGTTTATGGGATTTAGCTGCCGGTAAAAGTATTTGTACACTTACCAATCACAAAAAGAGCGTGCGTAGTGTTGTTTTGCATCCGAAATTAAATATGTTCGGATCAGCGTCACCAGATAACATTAAGCAATGGAGGTACGTTTAAATTTATTTTAAAATATTTTGTGTAATTCAAGCAAAGTTTTCCATACGTATATTTAACAAGTGTTACGAGCATTCGAAGAACGCTCGTCTTTTTCATTTATTTACTTTTAGACAAGTTAAAAAATTTAAATTAATTGAATTAAAACTAAGGAAATCAACATTTCATATTAATTGGCCTTAATTCGGATGTGGGCCAGCCGGATTATTAATTATGCACTTTCAAAATTTTGAAAGTGCATATGACACTAAAAATTCATATAAATATGTGGTCCCAATCGCTTCTGAAAATCATTACTAATTTTTGCTGTAACCTTATAAATATATTAAATAAATAAAATTATTACTATTTTTGTGGTAACAAGTACGGTGTTCTCGCGTAAAGATCAGTAGTTAATTGGCATAGTTAATAAATCGTATAACACAAGACTCGAATAACCTAGTGTTTGACATTTGACCCTAATGTTCAAAGTTGCTCACAGGTGCCGACGGCCATTACTACTGTTTCCGAAAACATTTTAAAATGTTACACGTTGACAACACTAAATACCTCTTAAGCACAAAAAATAATTTTTTAATTCAAATGTTTTAATTTTGAAAATAATTATACAGAGCACAACGACTTTAAACTAAGGAATTGTTTCAAACGTGAACAGATCACTGATCGCTCACTTTTGTTTTTTAATTTTTACTAATGTTTTAATATAAAAACTAAAATTATGTGTATTTTATATTCTATCATAAGCTTGTTTTACTGGGCACGGACAAAAAAATTATTTATCCATTTTATAAAATGCTGCAACTGAGCGATCAATGATCTGTTCACTTTTGAAACAAGCCCTAAGCAATTCATTTAAAAAATTATTAATTTTCATAAATAATTTTTTCAGATATTAAAATTATTAAAATGTTGTATCATTATGCGATGCATGTTATGTTAAAATATTATTTGTAGCAAATAAAGTGAGTTATAAAATCATCATTGGATCATTTTTCGTGCTGGGGGTCACCGGTAACCATTATAGTAACAATGGTATTATTGAAAAAATTATCAGTATCCATATTCATAATAATTATGTCCTATTATTTTTTGCTGAGTCGCCGGTCACCGGTGATCCCCACGGCAGTCAACGTGTTAAGAGAAGCCCCAAATTAGAGTAGTAATTATAAAATTTGTCGTGTATGTAAACCTAACAGTTGTAACTAATAAAGGTAATAGGTATTTAGAAGAAATTGTAATTTCGCTTGAATTTAATAAGTTTTTTTGTAGAATATAAAACATCGTTAAATAGATATTAATTCACTAAATGTTATTTTGTGAAAACTGAATTATTTTTATATTTAAGATGTCCTGATGGAAAATTCATTCAAAGTCTCACGGGGCATAATGCTATTATTAATTGTTTGGCAGTAAATGACGATGGTGTTTTAGTGTCTGGTGGAGATAATGGTACATTACACTTATGGGATTGGAAAACAGGTTATAATTTTCAAAGGTTACAAGCTCCTGTGCAGCCCGGTTCAATGGACAGTGAAGCTGGTGTTTTTTCTATGACATTTGATCGTTCCGGTTCCCGTTTGATTACTACCGAAGCTGATAAAACAATCAAAATTTATAAGGAAGATGAATCTGCCACTGAAGAGACGCATCCAATTAATTGGCGACCGGAACTTTTAAAAAGGCGTAAATTTTAATTGTTTCTATTATTCCTATTGTTTGTTTGTTTTTTTTATTGTACAATAATTTTATATGTAATATTTTTATAAAAAATAAATAATTTTTAAAGTGTGATCTCACAAAATTTTAGTGTTGAATAACACATTATACATATACTTACAATAGTATAAATAATCTTACTTTAGAGAGGATCACCTGCTGTTTTTGGCTGTAGAATTTATTATATTTTTTCAGATTTTTAATAAAATTATAATACTGAAATTTTTTAGGGCGTTTTTTGCTGATCATAATTAAATTTTAACTTTTTATCGGCGACAAAATTAAATGCTTTAACATTTCTTAATTTGTAAATTTTGAATTTGTTTGCATAATAAAAGATTTCAGAAAATTTACTGAAAATAATTTAAATAAACTATTTATTCTTGATTTAGATTATCTCCATTTCAATTTTCAACAAATGAAAAACTTTCGGATGGTTAAAGTAATCGTGATTCATTTTTAATAAAAAATAGTCTGTGTATGAATATGAAAAAAAGGAAGCTAAAACCGTTAAATTGAAGCACTTAAAACGCGTTTTTTGCGACTTACAATTCTTAAGAATTGTTGAAAAATTTATAAATTTTTTATTACTGAGAAATCGATTTTTGGTTTGTAGGCAGAGCATTGTGCAAATCAATTTACTTATTGAAAAAAAAAGGTTTTATAATCAGATTCTTTAGGTGTAAATAACTAAAAGTTATTTAAACGTGGTTTAAAAGTGAAATTCTTAGTGTGAACCTTTTTAAAACGGTTTAGTCGCCAAAAAACGCCTAAAATGTACTTCACAAAAGTATAATATGTTGACATGTACATCACAAAAAGAGATATTTATATAATTTAAAAAAAAATAAGCCTGTACAAAAAAAACGCCTTTAAGCTTACGGTTATAAACGGAGCCCGCCAAAATTTAGGGAACGGTTAATTTAAAATGTTGGTAGTACTGCGCGCATGCGTAGGTTTCGAACGCATTAATTTAACGACAAATGATAAAAACTGACCAAACCAACGGAAATACCCGGTCAGTTGACGCTTCAACTATAATGATAGACGATTTTAGTGCATTTCAGAATCAGAAAATGATATCGGATAGTGACAATGTGAAAAAAGACACGGGTGTGAATCGGTTCCAAATTGGTGAAATTGTTCAGGTTCGCGACAAGGAATCCTGGCAGTCGGCGCGTATCGTCGAATTCGATGATCAAGACAATGAATTTCTTGTCGATTTCGACGGCGGAAACAAGCAGGAGTGGATCTCGACGAACAGCACGTCAATACGATCAGACGGCTTTCATCCGGATGACAAGTGTATACTAGAGCCATCCGGCGACTTTGTGACTGTTCGTCGACGAATCGACAAAGGTACTGTATAAATTGCCAATTTTGATTAACGCGCCAAAAATCCACTTTCCAATTTTGGCGGGAGATTTAAATTTTCCATTTTTTTTAATTTTTCTCGCATAAATTATTATTTAATTGATTTTTTGCCGAAATTAGAATCGTGCGAAGTTGAGAATCACGTGACGGGTCAAATGGAAGTAGTCAAAAGCAGTCAGTTGAAAGTAAATGAAAATTCACTAATGGTTAATATCCCATTGAAACAGTTACCGGATCCTGCAAATCCGAAAGCTAAGTTTGGTTCCAGACTCAGAAAAGATCCGAAATTCGACCACAAGGTTAGTTGGCTACACGAATTACTCGAATTCCAATAGCGACAACGTTTCGCCTATGTTCGATTGTTTTCGACAGTATACTATTTAAGAATCTTCAAGTCATTTCATGATATTGATTGATTTTTTTAAATATGAATACAGCTTTTGAGTGCTGATCATATTAATCGGTTGTCTGCAAAATTCAATTTAAGCAAAAATTGCGTTTAATTTGCAATCAAATACTTTTGGCTTAGTAAAATTCTCGTTTTTAATTATTTTCGTCTAATCTATGAAATTTTGAGCACTTCTACTTTAAGCTCCTGGCCAAAGTTTTTGCTTAACCCAATCGAGACCGACTGCACACACGCGCTGTGCAATAGCTTTCCGAAGCAAAAAGACACATTACACACCGTGTGTACTATAGCAGTGCCCTACATGCCAAGTAATATTACGATAATATTAACGTAATATTAATAATATTAAATCTAATATTTATAAATCTGAATAAATGTAGTATTAATATTAAAATAGCAACTTTTTTTTATAATACGTATTATTAGTTTCAATATTTATTAATATTAAATTTAATATTAAGTAATATTAAATTGAATATTACATAATATTAAAAATTATATTACATTAATATTCGAAAAAATCGTTTCGTTTCATCACGTTTCTTATTCTTTCGTGTTGCGTTCCCGTTGAATTTTAGGTACTTTGTACAATTGATAGACATAAAAACTTAATAGAAAATCTAATTTATTAATTTATTAAAATGAGTGCAAATTTTTAGAAAAAGAGTAAACTTTTCACTAATTTTGCTTTTCCGTCCTCCATCTTTTCAAACTTTTTTCAATTTAAAGTCAAACAAAATTTATTGAAGCTAGTACCAATTTTAAGAAAAAAGAAAAATTTCAAATTTTTATGTTTTAACTTACAACTTTTTAAAACTCACTCCTTGGTACGAAATAAATTGGAAATTGTTGTAATCAATACGAATAGCCCATTACTCATTAAGGTATATTTGAAATGTAAGTTTGACTTTTATAAGTTTACTTTTATAATGCATTTTGATGCAGCGGAAAAAACCGATTACACTAGTAAACAAATTTTACCTTTGGCTAAAGGCATTAGATATGGCATATATATTCTGAAAGTTCATATCATGTGTATAACAAAATCAAAATATTTTTGAAATTCTAGTGCACAATTTTAAGGAAGGGGGTAAAAACTTGCCCAT
>AGDA01038809.1:0-14866 GCA_000281935.1 Mengenilla moldrzyki | reverse complement strand
TGTGTGTGTGTGTGTGTGTGTGTGTGTGTGTGTGTGTGTGTGTGTGTGTGTGTGTGTGTGTGTGTGTGTGTGTGTGTGTGTGTGTGTGTGTGTTCTATCTATTTGTTAGAGTATTTTTCCAAACTACTTCATTTTATTGAACATATTCTTGGATAGAAAAAAGTGTGTAACATTTGTATCTTAATTTTTGGAATTATAATTAAACAGTATCAAAACATTTGAATACTTATCTGTTGAACATGAACATAAACTACATTAACATTATTTAAAATTTTAAAACTATTGGTAATTTTTTGTATATAACTTGTGCATCATAGAAAGAGTTAATTTTTAATTTCAAGTGTTAACCTCAAGCATTCTTAGGTGTCAAGCATAGCTATTTAGTAAAAATGTAACTTGAAAGCAACATTTTATAAATATTTAAAATTTAATTTAATAAAATTATGAAGTTATCAAATTATGCAAATTATAAACAGCTATCCATGGTTATTTTCTTTTAAAAAAGATATTGCGGTTGGTGCCTATAAAAGTGGTCATGTTGTTGTCCTGTTATCGAGACGTCAAATAAGGGTTGAAAGAAAAATCGTTGTCCATTTTGGAATGGTACCAGTCAATGCAACGAATTGTCCAATAAAGATCTGTTTTGAGAAAAGAAGAATTGGTGATTTTTTTCCTGATATAGCAATTATAAACGTTGATTTAAATGTGGATGTTAATTTTAAAAGAATCAATATTGTAAAAGACAAATCTGTATACAATGACTCGATGAACTTTAATGTGACACTAGGATCAAAAGCAATTTGTTTAGATTTTGATTTGCAGTTTAAAATGGTTTACTTTTATTGTTATACTTTCTTCGTATAAGAAGAACAAAATATTAATCTATAGAAATAATAGTAACGGCTTGGAGTGATCATTATTATAATTCTTTTTAATGAGATAATATTTTAATTGCTCAAGTTTTATTAATTTTTTTTCAGAAATCATCATTGGAAATAGAACAATGATTGTTTTGATCTCTATTTAATTTAGAGCCACGATAACTCCTAAGATAATAATAAGGCGCCATTTTAATTGTATTCCTTTGATTGGTTTAATAAAATATGTTCATTGAGCAGATTTTTTTTAATAACGCAGTAAAAAATATTCGATAAAAATTAACCAGAAGTTTTAAGCGCGGTGGCGTTGACTGCTGATGGTTTTTTAAGTACATAACTACTCTCAAATATAGATTTTTTCTTTAACTGAAAATATAAGTATATTAGTACTTTAGAAGTACATTTGTACAAATTTAAGAAAATATGTGTATATAAAAATTGTTAATAGTTATCAAAGTTAAAAAAAAAACGGAATTTTGGAAAAAATATTTTTCTGCATTAACTCAAGAGTGCGTAAAGACTTGCAAGGGTACAAAATAATTACGTTTGCGTACAGAAAAAGCTTTTTTTATTCTAAGGCTTTTAGAAATACTTTAAAAGAATGTGAAATTATTATATGATAAGTTTCACTCATTTTCTCAAGAATATATCTGACACAAAAAATAACAAGTTCTCAAAAGTACTTGAATAAATCTATGATGCTTGTATATATAATTTGATGCAAAATTATAACACTACACTGAGAATGTCGTTATTTAAGAACTAAAGAAAAATTCTTTTAAATACGACGGTAAAGAAACAAATCTTTTAATGTAACGAAACAATGTAAAGACTGTTTCTTTAAAAAATACGTTTCATTTCTTTAAATTTTAGAATTATAGTCTTTAAATACTAAACTAATGAATATGATTGTTATAATAAAGGAAAAATTTCTTTACCATCATATTTAAAAGACTGATTTTCTCAGTGTATACGATATTTTTGTAAGCTTAATGTGAACTCACATAGCGACGTTTTGAAATTGGATAGCAAATTAAAACGATACAAATAAAAAAATCAATGTTTCTTTGACAAACTTATATCAATATAAGAAAAACGTTAGAGGATTATATTGTCGGTAAAAATTTTAAATTTGAAGCATATCCAACGAATCAAATTTTGGTACATATTTTGAACACGATATACGAAGAAAGTGAAATATGAATTTATTAATTTAATATGAATAAAAAAATTTAAAATATATTGAACTTTTAGGATAAGATTCGGCAAAACCGGGAAAACATTTATGTCTCATACAATTTCTCGATTATAGAAAGCCGTAATAAATAATTTTAAAGGTGTAATTATAAGTAATTAATTTTTTCTTCTTCAAAAAAAATAGAAAGCGAAATGTTCAAAAACCCGATTCTCGATAGATACACATTACAATCTGATGACTTTTTTATTTATTTGGAGCCTGAAATAAATTTGCAAATTATACAGTAATCAATTTTAAAAAACAGAATTACAATGAAGGTTTTTTATTGGCAAAAATTAACAATATTATTAATTTTTTTCAGTAAGTCAATACCTGATCAATTGCTATATGAAATTACTGAACGACCGGATTTCAGTAATAAAATCGAGCATAATTACAACATTATTAATAATGGCCCAAGTTCGTTAAAAGAATTACAATTATTTTTTTATATACCGACCATTAAAGTTATCAACGATAAAATGTTCTTCAAGAAAATGAAGAAAATCGATCTGATCGATTTAGAAACTTCTGAGGTTTTAAGAGTTTCCTAAAACGAACATGTTGAATAAAAATTTAATAACTATTAAAAAACAAATTATAAACTTTTAGAAAAAGATTCAGTTCGTTTGAAAAGGAATTAATCACTACTTTCTTCATACAACACTACTATAATGGAGAAAGTATAATTACATGTATATAAAAAATGATCCTTAATTTTTTTCAGTTATATTTTAATGACAAATCAATGAATTGCTTAATAACGTCGAGTAATATTCAAAGTGTCAACTTAACAGGAAAACCGTATGATACCAATACTTATAATTTAGAAGGATATAAAATTGAAAATTTAAATTGCTTAATGGACGATTCAGTGAAATGTGATGAGTTAAAATGCTCGATTAAGAACATAAAAATTAATACAACACCTATAGTAATTAAATTAAAGCTTAATATACATTGGAAAAATTTTAGTACTTTAATTCTTTCGAATTTGTTCAAATAGATATATAATTTTTTTATTTAAAGAAACATTAAATGAAGTTAAAAGAGACGTTACTGTATTCACGTCACTAATGCATACAGTTTGTACACCGTTATGTAAAAATAACATGTAAATTGTGAATAATTTTTTCCAATTCGTTTTGTAATTTATTAATTTTTTTATAGTAGCACATACTTTATAAATACGTTGATTTTCATGCCATCATCGACACCAGTATCCATCTGGATTATAATCGTTTCATTCCTAATAGGTTTTTTGGTATTATTTGTGATTGCATTTATTTTGTACAAGGTATATAAATTTTTGAAAATAGTAGGAATTTCGAAAATGATAAATCTTGCATATCTTTTAATTAATTTCATTTCCTTTATTGAAAATTTAATGCTTAAAGATTTATTGTGAACATTTGGTTTAATTAGAAAATTCTGTTGGTTCGTTTTATTAATATAATTGAATTATTTCTACTAATAAAAGTTACTTTTATTTTCTTTCTGATAACGAAAACCAAATATATATGATTGATAAGAACGATTTACGATAACATCACAATGTTATCGCATAGTTGTAATACTATAAACTCAAATTCATAATAAATCTAACAACGATGAGCACTAAGTTTTATTACCACACGGCAAACCAAATGACGTCAATAAGACATATTTTAGGCATTTTTTAAAAACGTAACTTTGTACCACAAATTGTGAGACGCATTTGAGATGGCTCAGATTTAACTCATTAAGTCTAGAGTCGAACAAGAGTTGACTTTAAAGCATAAATGATATATCAATGAGTCAAACTTCATATACATCAATGTAAGCGGTTAACAGTTGAATTTAAGTCTGCTTGACAAGTCGACCTATTCAGTTAAAAAACGCCGACTCATTGAGTCTAATAAGGTAAAATATCCAATTATGAAATTTCGATTAGATTCAAATCACCTTATTTGGTTTTTATATTTTTAGTTGAAGCTAGTGATTTCAATTTTTTTTATTGCTATCTGCGTGTGGATAAAAGTTTTAGAACTCATCCTTATGTTATAAAAAAATTTTTTTATATATTACTGTGCCTCATGCTCCTGATTTTTTCACGCTAAAATATAAAAATTATAGAGCTAAAAGTATTTGTTAATTTAAAAAATGATTTTTAAAAAATTATACAGGACAAATTTTTTTTCAAACCTATATGAAAAAAATTTAATTGTTTTAGTTAAAGCGTAATTTAAAAAAAATCTGTTTAAAACTAAATACAAGTAAATTTGTTAGAAAAACTTTTTAAATTTTATCTTATATCTAGAGACGTGTCCAATAAGTCTGTCCCAAATGGAACAATTTTACGTCACAGCTACCTAAGATTACTCGACTCCTATGCTTTTGTACAAGACCGAGTAAGTTTACAAAAATACTTTTCAATTTTGTCCCGTTTGGGATAGATTTATTGGACACGTCTTAGGCATAAAGTTATTCTCACAGAACAACGCATGGTGTGCTGCGCGCATAGCGCGCACTTACAAACGAATAGCTAAAGTTGTTCTGTAGTTATTCTTTTTTTCTCCTACATGCGTTGCTGTAGTCTGAAAATATTTGTTTTCATTTTTTGATGCATACCTCGAATCATAATCAATATTTTAAGAAAAAAAGTACATTATTTACTATATATTTTTCTTACTGTCATAAAATAGAGGAATGATAATGATTCGTTTAAAAAAAATCATGTATTTAAAAAAATATATCATTTTTATAACACGTTATAAAACATGATAGACTGTTTCTATATAGTGTATATACGTATATATTTTTTTTGCAAAATGTTAAAAGTTTTTTAAAGAAATTATATTTTTAGTGATTTTTCGCTTTTAAAAGAATTACCAAATTTTCATAATTTGTAGTAATTACAACTGTAATTTTCTAGAAAAAAATTTTTAAAGCACAATGCATTTTTGCACCAAGCACATTTGATGAATGCAGGAGAATCGCATAAATTACATTTCATATTTTCTTTTAAATAAACATAAATTTTGTTGGAGTGGGGAAGCTGTTAGCCTCTTCATCAGTGTAACCACTTTTGTACCATCATACTTAATCATTTTTATAAATCGCAAAATTCAAAAAAAAAAAAAAATTAAAAATTTCAAAAAATACTATTTTTGTGGGGTTTTGAACTTTGAAATTAATTACTTCAGAAACCTTAAAAAGTTTTCAATCAAATTTTTATTATAAACTAGTGGGTATAATTTTTTTTAGCTTATTTTTTGATAACATATATTAAACATTTTCTGTTTGCTCACCATAAACGTCGTTTATTCAAACAAAACGATTATTTATTTTCTATTATTCTGGTTTACAACGAAAAAGAGAACAGCAACTACAGCCATTAGTTCCTTCGTTTTTATACTATATTAGAAAAGCAAGGTAAACATCCTTAGACTAAATGATATTGGGAAAGAATCTGGTAACTCGTTCATTTCTTACGGTTTACTTTCTCTATGGTTAACTTGAATATTTTGATTGTATTCGAAATGTCAATTATATCAGGGCTGCGTTCACTCACAATACTAAAGTGTACTAAGGTATACTTTTTACGCCTAATAAGTTTATAGCGCGAAATTGTTCTGTGTAAAAAAGTAAAAATTCTTAAGTCGTGTCCAATAAGTCTGTGCCAAACGGGACAATTTTACGTCATAGCTACCTAGGATTACTCAACTCCTATGTTTTTGTACAAGACCGAGTAAGTTTGCAAACATACTTTTCAATTTTGTCCCGTTTGGGACAGACTTATTGGACACGACTTTAATATAAAAAAAGCAACAGCTTGTACAAACAAAGACTTTTACTTTAGTATTGTGAGTGAACGCAGCCCAGCAAAATATTTTTTAGCAGTTGGTTGTCATGAAGCTTTACTTGAAATGTTTAAAGTTAAAAAATCCCTTTATAAATGAACCTTTTATTTAAAACACTATCTCAACAAGAAAACATTTCAAGTTTATTTTTTGAAAAATATGACGAATTGAATTAAACATAAGACGTTGATTTGGCGTTGCTAAACACTTTCATCAACAATTTGAAAAAATATTTACTAAAATAGTTGACTATTGTTGAGTTTTCGAACGCATCCTTTCAGTTACTTTTCAACACAGAATTAGAAGTGAATTGTAAATTTAAAATACAGAGAAAAAAGTATTGAGTGCCATGTAAAATTATTGCTGGACAAAGAATAAACTGAAAAGACTATTTATTTGCTTACCTGTATCGATGAAAATAATAGTACTGCAGCGTATAGCTAAATCATGAACTAAAATCAATAGAAATTTAAATCAAACATAAGTAAAACTTCTACATTATTATTCTGTGGAACCATTTACATGTAAAAAGTTAGGCTATAAATTTGGCGATCCAAATACATTTACGAACCACTTTTTAACTAGCCAAAATTAAGTGGGTTAAATTTTTCAATAAACATAGTTTTATATATATCGGGCTGGGCACACATGATATTATTAGGAGCCACATTTCATTTATTAATTTATTATTGGAGCCGCACAAACTACCTAAAAAGTGTAAATAAATAAATAATATTAACTATTTATTTGTATTTCTTTCGATTTTTCTAACTGACTTGATTCTTTTTATTTACACTAAGTATCTCAGAAATATTTTTCATACCTAAAATTAAACGTTGATATTTAAAATTCTATAATTAAAAAGAATTTAAAAATCAATAAGTTTTGGAAACATACATTTTTACTCAAATTTACTGGTTCTTGTCAGTTGGAGTTAGAGAGTCACAATTTAGGTAACAAAGAGCTGCATGCGACTCTAAAGCTGTGTTTTCCTAGCTGCGTTTTTGTCTTGCAACGATGGGCGGAATAAGTCGCGCGTTTTTCGTCAGCAACTGATATAATAGAAATAGACGAAATTGGCTTCCTAGCTGCGGAAAATCGTATCAATTTTTTATATCTACTTCCTAAATATCGTTTGACGACAAAAAAACGCCGACTTATTCCGCATACCGCTGCGAGAGAAAACGCAGCTAGGAAACCACAGCTTAAGAGTCATATTTGCCCACCAGTGTCATATACGAATTACTAATGCAACTTTGATTTAAGTAGAATTTGATACTGTTGGTTTTCTATGGGAAAATGTCAAATTAAAAAACACATTTTATAACTTCTTGCATATCATTCTTAAATGGAAAAAATATAATCGAATAAATAATGTTCACTTGTAATTTTAAAAAATAACAGATGTTAGAGCTGAAAATGTCTATAGAACAAAAAGTAATTTACATATAAAAATCCGAAATTTTTCCGTTTCAGTCGCAAAAAGAATAAAAATAAAAAGTTGTGGTTCTGAGCACCATTTAAATACTAGAATTAATTAAAATACTTCACATGTCTAAATTTTAGCTTTTTATTTAGTAGCATTATTAAACAAGACGTTATTTGAAACGGCACGTAGAAAAAATTATTTAAATACATTTATAAAAACGGTAAATGCAATAGTGTATAAAATGAAATTTACATAATGAAAATTTTTAAGTGTGTTAAAATCTTAATTAAGAACTGAAAACTTTTTTTTATAGTCAAATGATAATTATGAATGATAAATATGTATGTTAAAAATTATCAACTTGTAGAAATGGGAATAAATTTATAGAAAATATACGTTAATTAAAAAATAAGATGCTTCATATGATTAAAACATTTTCGATAAGAGTTAATTTATAAGAAGCGAACAAGTAATAAATCTAGATTGTTACACGATTTTACTAAAGGTACAAAAACAACGTTGCAAACATCGAAATTAAATTACATATTATTGATGTTAAACAGATCAAATAGGCCGCTTTTATTAAAATCAAACGTTTTTTTGTAATTCAAGTACATCTACTTGAAATATTTCAATTAATAATAACATAGAAGGTACAAACTTTTATTATTTTTATATATGTATAAATACTAATTTAAATTCCTCGATTTGATATCATGATATCATGAGCGTGTTGAGGAAAAAGTGAAAAACGATTAACTGACTAATCATATGCGAATATAAATGAATGATTTTAGGAAGAGTCATAAATTTTAATATTAATTACTAACTACTAAACGAAATGCAAGTTTTATTTTCCTCATTTCTATTTACATGTTGAAAATCGTATAAATTTATTGGAAAATTAATTAATATTTTTGACCAAAGGCTGGCTTTTATAAACGGGAAGATCGAGATCGAATGCTATTACTGAAACAAGAATGCGAAGAAGAGAACTTTCTTCGAGACTGCAACATGGAGAATGATAGTACTGACAACGATGAAGTCACAGACATAGATTTTGATCATAGTGATACTGCTTAATTTTACAAAAAAATTAATTATTGCTTAAAGATTAATTTTCTCTAACATTTAAAGTAATAATTTACGTTTTTTTAGAAAATAAAAACCCTATATTAACTATATAGTTAAAAAATATTTCATTATTTAGTAATAAATTTTCATTAAAACTTATTGACAAAAACGTCATTAAAGTTTTTAATTTTAGAAACGTTACTCGAAGGAATTTGTGAATTAGATTTTAATATGAATTTTGCGCAAGTATATTGAACGTATTATTACAATTAATAATTGTAAATGTATTGGAGGAAAAAAAAGAAGAATTTAAATAATATGTGATATCTAACCGTATACGGTAATCGGAATTTCTTAGAAACTTTTTTAACAATTGTGTCGTAAATTTAATTTTTATTACGTTTAAAAATCATTACTAGTCATTTTACTTAATTAGTGACGAAATTGGTATGTTCGATTACAAAAAGGTCAATTTGGAAAGATTCGTTTTATGAAAAATTAAACATTTATTAAAGTGTTTCCTTATTTAATGTAAATTGGTCTTCTTCTCTATAGAGAAATTAATTTTCTGCCTTCCATTAAACCATTGAAAATGTATAAAAATTTCCATTAATTTACTATAAAAAATTTTCTCTTTTACACAATTGTTTAACAAAAAAAGAAGCTAAGTATCCGAAATATTTTTCTAAATTAATGCATTTATCCAACTTTGTATAGGAATAAGGATATTGATATGTAAGGTAAGTGAATTTTTAATGACATTTTTAAAATTTTAATTTTGAAATTAATCTACTATTTTAATTAAGAAATCATTTAATTTTCTTATTTTACTTTACTTTTATCTTTAAAGAATTCCTTTGCTTCCATACAATGGTTACGTTTTTTAAGAAGTAACCGATGAGATCTTATACGAGAGCCAAAGAAATCAACCTTCTTCAGTATTCAGTTAACTCTTAAGCGTTTCATGTCGAACTAATAAAAAAAGAAATAATTGTGTTCACAGTTTTTTTTTTCAAGTTCAATAAAAGTTATATAAATTTCTATGCAATTTTTTCTCAAGTAAGTTCAAGTTTTCAAAGTTCATCTACTCTTTATATGCAGCATTAACACTATAATTTATATAAGCAAAATTATATAAATTGTTCTTATTCGTTATACTGAAATAATACCAAGCTGAAAATGAAGATTTTCATATTTATGACTGTTCTCGAATGAAAATTTCCTTTCATCGATATCCATAAATTTATGTAAATTTTTCAACATATGCCGCCAGAAATAGACTCTGTGGAGAACACGAAAATCAAGATTCTTGAACTTTCCTCGTTCTTTCAACAATTGCTTTTCTCTGACTTATTTCAAAAATTCATCTTTATTGTTTCAAGGTAATTGGGTCTACGTATTCATTATTTTTCGAAAATTATAAGTTACCCAATAATGGTTTCCAAAATGGTTCGTTAGTTCTCAAATCGTATGCTTAAAATGCTTAGATTTTTCAAATAAAAAGCTTTAAATATTTTTTTAAAAAAACCGGTACAATCTTCAGCTTAAAAGATTAATTAGCCGCTATTAATAAGCTGTAACATACGGCTTAATTAAGTTAACCTACATTTCTTAATTATGGAACAGTTTATTTCCAAAATAAAAAAAAGTTAAAAATGAAAAAGTTAACGATTTGTATCCTTTAATGAAGCTGTACTGAAACTCTAGAGATTTTCACTCTGATAATTTTCACGTATATACTAGAAATTTAATTCACATATCCCGTATATAAATTGCTGTAAGTTTCAAAAATGTCGTAAAGAGTAAAAAATTTAATAAAAATTGAAATTGAATTGTAGAACAATATGTTTTTAATGCACTAAGTGCAAAGAATTGAAATTAGGGAAAACATTGGTGTAAAAAAAATTGAAGAGCAACTTGAGAAAAAGTATGTTGATTTCTTATTAGTGAAGTTATAACAATGTTTTTGCCTTTAGCTAGAAGAGAAAAAAATTAATAAACTTTGACTAAAGGTTCTCACAAATTCAATGAAAACAAAAATTATTTTGTATACACAATTAACTTTTAAGAATGTTCTTAACAATTTTCCGACTAAAATTTTTAGTATAAATTAAAAGATTTTTCTTGTATAGTTTTTAAAAGCTGTGATCAAAGGCGTGAAAAAGCCGGAAATGATAGAAGTCAAAGTACTTGAAGCTCATAGCATATTAGTAAAAAACTCGAATACCGTAACGTGGTCATAAAAGCTAAACCGGAAACCGGAAATCGGAAATCGGAAGCCAGAAATTGTAACTGAAGCAAGTGTAAATTGTCGTTATCTAGTCATCAAGTATTTGCGAAGTAATAATTGTTTAGTAAAGCTATGCGTGAAGACGAGTTCGAAATCGCTTTAAAGGTATTATAGCTTTTTGTTTTGACATCCGGTGACAAAATTGCTACAGCGAAAAAATCATACAATCACTAATTGTGCTACACGCATTAAACGTAAGGAAATAATAACGCTTCAAATAATACTCATGAGAATTTTCCACTTTGAACAATACAGACTTATAAAATTTATCAAAGTGAATTGTATCAAATTTGAAAATGTACCTAAATTTTGTCCCAGTTTCTATGTAATTTACAAATTAACAGTTTTGGTACAAGTAGATCATTATTGTGGGCAATGGCGGTGTTGGTAAGTCTAGTTTGATACAACGTTATTGTCGTGGTATTTTCACAAAAGTCTACAAAAGAACAATCGGTGTTGACTTTTTAGAGCGTCAATTTGAGTATGTTATTTTAATCAGTGGCTCCCAAACATAGGGTATATTGCAAGTTTTTTTGATAGCGATATTTCATTTAAAAATTATTGCAAAATTCATTAAAAAACATTTTTTGCTTTCAATAAGTAATATCCCGTACAACCAGATTGTTTTTTTTTTTTTGACGATCATATAATCATCAAATAATTGTTGAAAAATGGATGCTAGGAATAGTCAAAGGTCAGGACACCGATGATTAAACTAATACATTTCTTACGTTAAGAAAAACGTTTTCTTGACGATTTCTGTGATCAAAAAAACGTTTTAAAAATAAATATTTGACGATTTTGGTTATACGGGATAGTTGATATTAAGGAGAATTATTACACCAAACAGTAATTTGTATTTTAATGTAATACAAAAAAGGTGAAAATATTATAAGACATATAAACATATATATGTATTATCATATATACATAAGAAGCACAGTCTTTTAAAAACAAGCGTTTATTTAAAAAATACATCATATGTCAAATTCTAGATAACTTAGGTAGAAAATTTAAACTTTCAACTATAATATGTGCTTTGAAACAGTATAACAGTATTTCTGCTCATAATGATAAGATATACTGCCAATGAAATTTATGGATAGAAATTCTATGAGTAAGGACTTAATTACAAACTACATAATAAACTAAGCAAAAAAACTGAATCTGTTAGATAACGTATAGATTCCCTGGAAAGTAAGGAATTTTGTTAAATGGTATGCATATATGTTACGAACAATGAACATAAATAGGTTACTCTAGGAATGCTGAATTATTGTTTAAAATTGATTACATTTTTTATTCATGAAGAAAATATTTTTTGTAATATTTTATGCATCAAAATTAACTTTGAATGACAATTAGCTTATATAATATCGGATTTAATGTAAAATTTAAAATTCAAACTTTTAAGTTTCTTTTGCAATTTGAAAATTAAATTTTATCAGTAATGAGTAATTTTATGTGTGTTGTATATAAAAATACTAAAAAAATTATTATTTTTCTTATGGTTAAGGAATTTAGCACATTGATCTGTATCAAATAATATAAAAAAAAACATTGTTCGCAGTATATATGAAATAATAATAAAATAAATAATCACGTAAATTAACATTTTTTAAAACTACTAGTTTATAAAATTCCTTAAAGAGTTATATTAATTACAAAAAAGTCAAAAAAAATTGGAAGCCACTGTATCAAAAAATTTATGAATAAATTTTTAAATAGATTAGATGGTGAGTCAGTACGATTAATGTTATGGGACACTGCAGGTCAGGAAGAATTTGATGCCATAACTAAAACTTATTATAGAGGAGCACACGCTTGCGTATTAGCCTTTTCAACCACGGATCGAGACTCTTTCGACGCCATACCAATTTGGAAACAAAAAGTATATTTGTAAACTATACATTTCAAGCACTTCAAGCAGCTTTAATATTAATAGTAGGGGAATGGCGATTATTATAAGACACTTTTTTGAGCTACAGTAAAACAAGCATCTGAATTGAAAAAATGAAATTTATAAAGATTTCGATAGTAGTAACCCTTGGTTACATTATTCTGTAAAATTAATAAGTTTAGTTTAACAGTTTTTGCGAAATGAGTGATTTTCCAAAAAAGTTGAATGTCCCGAATTAGGCGAAGGTTTAGATAATTTGGGACACTTATGTAATTGACCAGTTTGTCTTTGAAAACGAATGAAACAAACTGGATTATTTACAAATATTTCTTTTGATGGGAAATTGAAAAAAATTACAATAAAAATTGATGCCATCAACTCCTTTATTTACAAATAATGAATCTGTTGTTTTCACGAATTTCAAATAAACTGCCATTTTGGATTTAATATATTTAACGGAATTATTATAGTTAAATTTTCGAGACATTACTTTCAAGCAATTCTGACAAAAGTCTTCATCTGCTGATAATGAAGAAGTGTCTCTCTTTGCATTTTTTATATGTCCCAAATTGCCAGAACTGAAGTGTTCCAAATTAGACTCCATGTAGTATGTTTTAAAATCACCTGCTACTGAGAAAGGCAAAATTTACCAAAGAATTTGTTCTTTCCAAATCATAAAGAGAGGAAACTATATAAATGGTAACATTGCACACAAATTGCGAAAAATAAATGCATATTTGAAATATAAGAAAATAATTGAAAGAAAAATAAAACTTTCAAATTCTCAAATATTACTTTTCATTTTAGCATCCTAAATATGTTTTTATAGTAATGCATATTAAAAAAAACTGCACCATGGCATTTTTTTAAATGGTTAATGTAAAATGGGGGTGTCTGTAATTACCCGACGCGTCCCAAGTTACCCGCCATTCCCCTAATATTTTATACATACAACAGTTTTAGAGTACAAATTGGTATATTATGTATAAGAAAATAACTTACAATGTTATTATTAATTTAGTGTATATTTTAAACAGTTAGTGTATTACTTTTCCCCAAAAGTCACAAAATGTTGATTATTATAGAAGTAATGATTTTCTTTAAGTAATTTCTTATTCAGTTATAATCGAAATATTTTTTGCTTTCTTCTAAAGATTAAATATTGTGCTATTGTATTAACAAAAACAAGTTATCGCACAAAAGATTTTTTTATGAGAAAATAGTGTTTTGAATATAAATAATATTGAATTTTTAATAATATTTATTAAATTAAAAACATATTTACGAATTTTTTTATAAATTAATATAGTATTTAAACTGAATAACTAGCTATGACATATTTTACACTATATTTCATTAAATTTCATCATGTTTTTTTCAAATTTTTAATAAATAATTTTCTCAATATAGGTTTTCAAACTTAAATTTACTTAAAGTATATATAAGAAAGAACTATGCTGTTTTAGCAAAAAATTTCTGATATTTAGAATATTCAATTTCATTTTAATTTGAAAGTAAATTCGTTATAAATAGTAAAATTTTATTCAAAATTGTAGTCTTAACACATTGTTAATAATTCTTGCTATACTTTACTAAAATTGTTCTCCGGTGTAGAAGTACTTGAAATCGAAAGTACAAATTTTACTCACAAATGCGAAGAGAGTAAAGTGAGTTTATATTTTATAAATGTTTGCTTCTTGAATGTCACGGCACGGTTAGTTAATTGTATATAACGTTAATAAGTGAGTGACGCAGTCAATAACTTGTTTAAAAAGTTTTCATGATCAACAGACCGTATCTTTTGACGAAAATAAAAACAAGATTGTTTTCGATTATAGCTGATTCATATTCATTAATCCAAAATACATTGACAGTATTCGTTCGAAGATTTCGATTCAGATTAAACAATAATAACAAGTAATGAATTAAAAAGTTGTTTAACGTAAAAGAAAGAGGGTGGGGGATGGGGGGGGAGGAGAAAAGATCAAGTACTCTGTATACTTTTATGCAATGAAATTCCTGTTTTTCGCTTGCAAATATTAATTTTAGAATTTCCTTAGATTGAAATCGAATGCGGTGATATTCCTACGGTTGTGATTCAAAATAAAATTGATTTACTGGACCAAAGTGTGATCAATTCGTAAGTCGTAAGCAATAATTTTTTTTACAAAATATATATAGAAAAATAGGGTTAATTACAACTTATTCAATTTTTT
>AGDA01038742.1:0-12427 GCA_000281935.1 Mengenilla moldrzyki | reverse complement strand
ATATATATATATATATATATATATATATATATATATATATATATAACGAAATCGGCATAAAATACACCAATTTCTAAAGTATAAAGTATTTTTTGTCATTAAAATTTGTAATCAAAATTTATATTTACCATATAATTTAAAAAAGAGCATAACTAATTAATAAACTCGTAAATTTTATGTAGGAAACAATAAAATTTATTGGAAGTACGATTAGTAAATTACAAATTGCAACGCTTTTGTTATTTCTTATGAGATTTGCACTGAAACACAAATCGAATTAATGAAATATTCTATTATTGTTTGAGATGCTTTTATGGGTGAGCTATGTATAAAAGAGTAATAAAAATTAATATGCCGTTTTACGAGCTATTCGAATTACGAGTATACATTGACGTGATTTAACTAAAATTATTGTGAATTAATTAATCGTGTACAAACGTCAAAGAAATTTTTGTTGGTTGCAAATTTCTGATTAAAAAATCTACAACTATTCGTAAAGTACGAAAAATAAACATTTTACATTCAATTACCTTTAAAGGAATCACTTTCGCAGTAAAAAAAAATTCACTAAAATTTTACGCTAAATAACAAAACTTTCCTGTAAACATCAAATGTTAAATTTAAAATACGTAAACTTTCCATATTTCCATTTAACTCAAATATTTTAGCTTGAGTTTTGTGCAAGTGAGCACAAAACAACTAGTAGGGTTAGTTTTCAATGAAAAATATAAGTCATAAAATTTAAAATGTATTTCAAGGGAAATATATAAGTTAAGCGTAACTATGAAAAAATAAGTATTTTGAGTCTAAAAGTTGATGTTTGTAATTTTGTGTCCACTTTTTCCACCTGATACAACAGTAGGAAAATGATGGCACTAAGACCGCTTTCAAAATAATTTAATGTTAATACCAACACAAAAATAAGCAATAAACAATAATTTAGAATTTTAAGTAAAAATTTAAAAATTAATCGTCTAAGCATTCAAGTAATCTGAGTGCCAAAACATGTTAATTAAAATTTTTTTTCCGTGTAATAATGATGTTGTAAACATGTTATTCCTAATGTTTTGAAACATGTTAATTTCCTAATTGCGAAACACTTTTACAAAAGTTTTTCATTCATGTTTTTAAAAGCTTTTTTTTCGTGTCAAAATGATGTTGTAAATATGTTACTCCATATGTTATTTCAAATGTTTTGAAGCATGCTAATTTCGTAATTGCGAAACACTTTTTTAACAGTTTTTTGTTACATATTTGTAAATGTTTATGTTTTTTTAAATTTCCCCTCTCACTCTTAATTTTTACCTTTTTGAATTTTAGGTACCTTCTATAATTGATAGATATAAAAAACTTAGTAGAAAATCGATTTTGTTCATTTTTGAAGTTTATCATCCTTAACGTTTTAAGTTTTATCCCTTGGTCTAAGGTCAAACGATTTTTAATTAAATTAGTGCAAATTTTGAAAGAAAAAAAATGAAATTTTCACTAATTTTGTTTTTCAACCCTTTATCTGTTTAAACTAAATTCTGATTTGATTTAAAGTCAAACAGAATTTATTGAAATCAGTAATAATTTTGAGAAAAAAGGACTTTTTTCATATTTCTGCGCCTTAATTCACAACTTTTTAAAACTCACCTCTTATTAAAAATTAAATGGAAATTGTTGAAATCAATACCAGTTTTAAGAGAAATGTAAAAATTTTATCCACTTTATATTGTCAAATCTACTTCTTTAATTATACTATCTGATGACTAATCTGCAGTCTTTAAAAATGTAAGATTTTATCGGCAAATACCGATGAATATTTTAACGAGACAATTGATGCCTCATCTTGTTTTATTTTGAAAAAGTTTACTGTTAAATTCTAATTATACTAACCTTACTAGCGGCCAATTTTAAAAGTTTATTGAAATGTTCTTAAACTTTAAAACAGGGGTGGCCAAACTTTTAATTCTTAAAGGCAACTTACTCAGTAAAAAGTAGTTCACGGGCGACTATAAGCATGCCATAAACTGTTGTTAGTTTAAAAAAGATGTTTTGATTGGTTCACAAATCTCCATTCTAAACACTGAGGCTTAGAGTTCAAGATCATACTTAAGAGTGTTATTATAATTTCAAGTATACTTACATTTTCAAAGATAAAATTCAATTTAAAGCAAATTACTCAACTTAAACTTAGCGGGATACTTTCAAAACTTTTCTGGTCGACGTCTTAGCTGTAAAAAAACACATAGATTTTGAGATATTTCCGTTTTCGTAGCGCATTTATAAAGAAATTGAAAATGAGATGTATTAAAATTTTAATCATGAAAAAATATTTAAGCAATGTTTGACTTTAAAATAGATTTCTGATTGTATCGATTCTTAAACGTCATCTCTAAATGAAAAACAAACTTACTTTTGGCTTCAAATTGTCTATTTCACCGTTTTCTATCCGCCACAAAACGTTTGCTATTCGATCAGTACTAATGCTGAAATTCAAGCAATGAAATGGAACAAACAACTCGTTCCATACTTCCAAGTGTTGGATTGATTCTAAGATCAAGTCTCCAATAAATAATACTTCAGCGTCTTTTTCCTGTGATTCAGTTAAAAACCTATTATGCTGCAAAATTTTAATGAATTTTAAAAGAAAAATGCCGAATGATATTTAACAATCGATATCCAGCGATTATCGCCATCTGTATCTTCTGGTAATTCGGCTGTTATTGGACTCATTTGCCTTAACTCTCGAAACGATCTGACTTAGGCATTCACCTAATTAATTACGCTAATTGAACCTAAAGCAGGATCAACCACAGAGCAATCCGACGAGCCTTTAAATCAATAAAACTTCCTATATAAAGTTACATATGAAACTTTTTCATTAATATTAGAAAATAGTTCAATTTCAACATAAAAAGTTAACATTTGATCTTTACTTCATCCCACAGAACAACTTTAGATATTCGTTTGCAAGCGCGCGCTAGGCGCGTAGCGCGCCACGCGTTGTTCTGTGCTTCATCCAGAACTAATCTTGGTATGTTGCATAGCTTAGATGGTAAAAAAAAACTTGAGTTAAAACAAATGCAAAAAAGTTTAAGTCAATTTGATAATAAATATCGTCCTCAATTTGAGTATCAAAAATTTTATATTTGAATCAGATTACTTAATCAAAATGATGTCAAATTGACTTCAAATTAATTGCAAATACCACATTGTGTAATTTTGTTTTCCGGTAATTTGTTTATTGAAATTTTGATGGAGGCTTTTGGAGAGCTGCCTTGGTATTATAATTACTTAGTTATTTCTCGTACGTTATAATTATCAAATAACCAATTACAGGAGACCGGATTTGATAAAATCGTTTACCGAAAATGAGAAAACGAAGTTTCTTGATGATTCTCATATCGAGGAATGCACTGCATACATTGAATTAATGTCGAAAACATCAATACCTAATAAATTAAAAAGAAATCGTAAAGATAAGGAATCAAATCGATGGGAGTTTTTGGATCAAGATAATCCAAACATGACGCGATCACAGTTAACTAGAAGTGAAAGACGTTTGTATTTGCAATATTTATTAATGTACCAATCCGGACTAGAATTAAATTCAAAGCGATTTCGCGATTTACACTTTAAATATTTGGTATACATTATTTCAGAACTATGTACAATTAGGAGTTTTCCCAATGAACTAATATTTTTAGTAAAATTCAAAATTTAGTATTGTGTAAATTTCAAGGAAATTGCATTGCTTTTAAATTTTAATGTATTGTCGAAGAGAAAGGGTCCTAAGATGTAAAACAGTTTTTTTTTAACATTAATCGTCATCAGACTAAAAAATGAAATAGAAGAAATTATACTATGCTATATAAATCAAAATTTAAGATAGAAATTAACATTTGTTACAATAATTAACATTTCAGTTTTAATTTACGTATGTAAATCCAAAGTCGACTTGCAAAAGTCATCTGATCTATTTGGAAAGGTTGAGAATGTAAATGTGACATTTTCACATTCGTGAAGGTGCACGTCTATCTGGATATAATTATATAATTTTGTAAATATAGAGTCAGTTAGTTAAATGCTTCAACTGACTCAAATAAAATTTTATTTCAAAACAAACTATTATTATGTCTAAAACAAAATATGTCAAAAATTTCGTCTCGTAACAATTATTATATTACTTGAATTTACATATTATTTCAACACCTTAAAAGCATTAATAATTTTTACTCCTTAAAAAGACTTTAAATTACTTGTAATTGAAGAACTATTATTAATTATTTTTTTCAGCGTTTAAAGGATAAAATTGAGCAGGAAAAATTTAAATTCAAAAACTACGTGGAAAAAATGTGGATTGAAACGTTGTATTTACGATTTTATGAAATTAGTGATGAATTCAACGAATTTGCTACCGTCAATTTGAAATGTAGCTACGAATCAACAAGAAATTATCCACAGTTTTATAAGAATAAAGACATTCTAAAACTATCAAGTTCTGAATCGGAATCTGAGTCTACACTAAATTTGAATCGTGTTTCAATTTTATGCCAACAAGTAATTGTGTAATATTTGATGTGACCAGAAGTTGCGTTATTTGTTATGTACGCATAAAGCTCTCATGGGCATTGAATTTAAAATACTCAGTAAATACTCTGTAAATAGATTAAATTAAAAGTACTTCTGAAATTGAAATATTGATTTTCTTGCTTGGGAGAACAAAAAAATAACTACTTTTATTATATATTATGAAATATTAAGATATAAATTCGACATATAGAATCATTTTTAGTAATTTAGTCTGGTCATCATTCATATTTATTCAACTTATAAGTTGTTTTATAGGGGAATGTTCCTAGGTTAAATCTTAATGAGAAGTCAATAAATGTTGAATTGACTGATGAATTTTTAAATTGTCCATTAAATTCCGAACCGAAAAATGAAATTTTAAAAAGCTCGTCTTATCCAGGTAAATGATAATTAAATCGGAATTTTAAAATACTTTTTAATGTTCTTTTTTTTTTAAATAAAAAACGTAGTTAGCATGGATCCAAAAGCTGTAGAATTAGCTGAACATTATAATGTTGATATTGTAATGTCATTAAAAACACTAATAGTCTTAATAAACGAAAATTTAAAAGATTGGATAATACCAGTTGTGATTAAAGAGCATTCTGCGGAAACTAATCACCGGAAAATTATTTTTATTGATGAATTTTTCGCACCGAAAACCGTATCGAACTATGTAAAAAGAACGGATTGTTATAAAGAGATTTTACGAAATCAATTTTGTACTGAAATTGCGTTTAAGTACAATTTAAATGGAGCGGACGATATGACAATCTTGGAAGATAATTCACACTATCATAATGTATCATACGAACTATGGGAAATTAAGTGGAATGATCGAAAAAATGTGCTTAGTAAAGATTTCACAGATATTAATGTTAAAATTTTAGTACGAAGTCAATTAGATTGCTTACAGTCAATTAACGATTCAACATTTTTACCAACTATTCTAATACCGAAATTGCAATTGCAGCCTGAATATGGGAATGAAGAAAATAGTATCGATGAACTAATTAGCCAGTGGGGTGAACTCTTTTTCCGACCGTTTTCAAAAGGAATTAAAGGTTTTTGCTTCAATTAATTTCTTAATTTATAAAAATGTTTTATACGTTTTTAGTGCATATTGATGGATTAACATCTAAAATTATGATGGTTGAAAGCTGTTCACTTAATAATATATCAAATGAATTAGTATCTGTTCATAAAATTAAAATTAGTGATAAATTTTTAATACTATATAATATTTTTACAAGTTTAATGAATGAGTCGTTAAAAGGTACATATTTATTAAAACCATGGAAACAAAACATGTTTTTAGAGCTTCTTGAAAGCGTAACAAATATTGGTTCATTTGAAAAGTACGTTTATAATTGTACGTTGCATGTTGCTATTTTATAAGAAATTTTTACTTAATAATTGCAATTCTATTTAATAGTCACATGTCTTTTATTCGGATTTGTGCGATTCAATTAATAATTACTTTGTTCTTAAAATGTTCATGATAGCGCTTGGCTTTTATAATTCAAAAACAAGAGCTTGGAACGCATATAAAGACAATCTTCTTGAATATATTAAATTATAAAACAATTTTAGAAGGAAATGTTAATATTTTTCAAAGTATTTTAATTCATTCAAGCAATTAATTTAAGCACAGCTATAAAATCGAAGCCTTTTTTATACTGCTCACTTTGAATAAAAAAAATTGTTTGCTATCACTTAATTCGTAATTGAATTCACATAAATAAGACCATTAGATATTATAGGCGTTATGGCAAATCTATTTCCAATAAAAGAATCTCTTACGTCATAAGTCACTTTATGTCACAGAAACTTACTCAATGTTCATTGTGTTGGTAAACGTACCTTTATTATGAAACGAATCAGCTAGAATATTACAAACTTTTTAAATGAAAAAAGAGTTAACGATAAGGACATAATATTTGTTAATTGCTAGTTCAGTCTGTAGTTCTAACTGTATCGGAAACACCGATGCTAGCTGCATTACTCTATTGTGTTTATTCTAAAATGTTTATAATTAATGGACGACATGTTTAGACTTTTTTGTTATAGTGTTAATGAACGTGTTTGTTTCCCTAAAATCAATATTAACCCGAGTACCAAACATTTAAGTTTTCCTGAAAGTTTTGTGTAAGTTCGAGTAAATTTACCAAAAGATTTTTTTAACCTATCATTAAAGTACGTTTAGAAAAACACCTTATGTATGAAATTCGCTTCTCAGAAAATTTTCATTTGAGGAGCGGTTTAAAAATCATGGTGTAATGTAGGGTGAAATGTAACACAGCATTAAAATTGTTACACTTTTTTCTAAAAAAATATTTGAATAATATAATGTTTTGCAATAATGAAAGAAAAAATCAAAAAAAAAAATTATAATATAGTAAAAAAATTATAAATTTTGTTTAACAATATAAATAGATGATGCTTGGTATGCAACCTGTATTATATTCTCGGAAATCAATTGCATACTAAGTATATAATCGGTTTTAATCGGTTTTATTAGCAAATGCAACAAAAGTCATGTAAAATGTTTAATGATTTCCTTAAAAAACAGGAATACTATTTACAACTTGTGGAAGGATTATAGTGACGATGAAGTGGATAAGCTAAAAATGAACGAGAAAAAGGTTATTCCATGGCGTGCAATCGATACATTATTTGTGTTACCATTCCATAAGAAGCTCCAAAAACCTCCTGGGATTTTATGAAAATTATAAGGTTTAGTTGTTGTTATTCTGTTTTTCAATAATACTAATTAACAATGTTCTTTATTCGATTCATCGTTAAAACGTTTTTGTTATTAATTTACAAATAGAAAAATAATTTTACATAAAATTTTATATGTGTTTTATTTATGTTAGTTTTTAAAAATTAATATCTCAGAAAAACTGCAAGTCTAATTTAGATTCTTTCATTTACACATTATCTAATTTAAGATTTATTTTATGTCAAAATATTATTTTTATTATTTTATTATTCGTAAATAATTTGAAGTAAAAGAATTTTTATTTTTATTGAGTGCTTGTGTCAGATAATGATATGCATTCACATTCATAGTGTTTGGCTCGCCAGTTCTTGCAGTCAAACACCGTCTTATTCATCATATTTGTATCTGTCGTCAATTGGTCATGTGGAATGGGCCGTTCAATCCACAAAAAAGGCACTTAAAAGATGTTTTTCGGTACAAGTCAGGTGACCAACACCGAATAGGACTTAGCAGTCACAAGGCTCTTGTTAAGTCAGCACATAACGTCGGTTATATTGACAAAAAAGTTCAGCCGAACTCATCCCTGCGTGCCAAAATAAGAAGCAATGTTTTTTTTTCATGCTATTTATCTGCTGAAATTTAGTCGTTCCAGTTTTTATAACAGTTGTTATAACAAATGTTAATCTTCAATTTACTGTAACAGTGTTAGAGAAATAGGTTCGATAACAAGGGTAGTAACAAAATATTAATGACTTTCAATATTGTTGTGGAAAAATAGACACAATCGAACAGGGATGGGCAAAAGTCAGCCCGCAGGCAAGATCCGGACTTCTTGTTCACGTTATCTGACCCGTTCAAAAAACCCACATGTATTTTTTTAAAATATATTTTATGTGATCTTATTAAAATCAAAAATTTGCTAATACTATTATCTATCAATAACTGCTAAATTAATTTGCCAAAATGCTTTAAAATGATACTATAGTATTTTTGTCAAAAAATTCTTGAGCACGGTAAAAACCATACAAAACATTCGCGTGTGCACAGCGTAGGAAGTAAAGTTTTCCCGGCCCGAAAGAGATTTTGAAAATGACATTTTGGCTCGTTCTTAAAATTATTTGCTCATTTCTGCATTAAAGGAATGTTTGATAAATAAATAGTTAGAGAAATAAGAAGGGACATCGAAACGTTTTGGTTTTAGCTTTTTTTTCACGATAATCTCGAAAAGTCTCGATTTCGAGCCCTTTTTTACGACAATTTTGATATTCATTAGCATTCTGTTACTAAACTGTTATCGACCCTGTTTCTCTTACATTGTTATTAATTGGTTGCAGTAAATAGGAAATCAACAATAGTTATAATAGTTGGAACGATTATTTTTAACAGAGGAGTAACAAGAAAATAACATTTTTTCTTCTTATTTTGGTACACATGGTGTCTGGTCATTTTTTACTTACATGCCCTAACATAATCCTGCCGACTTCGTTTACGTCTCAGGCTACTAGATTTAATTTGAAGCTACGATTATGGTAGTTTATGGTTTCCAGGCATAACTTATGCACGATGTGGCAACGTCTTATACGATGTTGTATTTGCCGATAAATATGCTGTATCACGGAATGCAGATCAGTTACGAACCAGGCGTTTAACTGAGATGTCATCTGTTAATGATAATCTGTATGATCCACAATTCATGCTCTTTTGCTCAAGCGGTAGGAATAAATCGAAATCACGTTCGTGCTCCTAATTGGATTTTTGTTCACCTGTTCAGCACTTGCTATTTGACAATGGTACCCTCGATCCGAAAAAAGGAAAGCCCTCTTTCTGAATGATCGTCAGTTGATATTAGCGACCAGAGTTAGCATTAGTGATACAAATACTTGACACATTCTGCCTTGAAGTCAAGACAGAATTTTTTGTCTTTTTTTGATACAGTAATCATGACAACATTAAAATTCTCTTGACTTGAAGACATAATGTGTGAATATCTTGAAAGTCTTGATATTAGTTTGTTTTCATATACAAATTAACTGAATTTCACTAACATTTTTGATGATGAACATTTTAAAAAAATGAAAAATGGGATTTCGTTTAAGTTGCTTGTGTCTACCAATTGTGAATAGTGTTCAGGACACTCTAAAAGGTGGATTTTTAACATTTAGGGCGAAACTCTTGTAATATTAAAAAAATTGGTTTATATTTAAGTTGCTTCTAACTACTAATTGTAAGAAGTGCTCATATGTTTAAGTGATGACATTTAGTGACTGAGTGTGAAAAAATTGAAAAAAGGAAAAAAATAGTTTGCTCATTTAAATTGTTTATGTAACATTTTTAGGGTGCACATATACATCACGCTCACGTATGCGTATACGTATTTACGCAAAGTCGAAAATATTTTCACATTTATAGGCGGGTTTGAAAAAGCAAAAAGTACACTCTTTTGGGGAAAATTATATTTAAATTGTTTAAATATTAAGGGGAGCGTTTAGTACGACAGTTTAAAAAAACGGGTTTGTTTTTTTAAACATTTGTACCATTTGTTTTAAAATTTTGAGAGTATATTTATATATGTTTTAAGAAGACAGTAAAATTTTTGATAGAAAAAAAAATTTTTTTGATAGAAAAAACAGTGCAAAGAAATGATCCTTTATGAAATTTTTAATAAAGTCAAAAATTTAGAAAAATATCTGATGAATTGAAGTAGCCGCGAAAATAAAAACGATTATTTAGGGAGCCGCAAATCGGAAAAGATTGGGAGCCTCTGCTTTATATTTTTGCTGCGCGATACGCCGCATATTGTTCTGTGTATATGTTGCACTCGAATGAAATCGTCACAGAACAACGCGCGGCCTGCTGCGCAGCTTGCAAACGAATAGTTAAAGTTGTTCTGTGGAAATTGTGTAGTTTTTATTTTTAATTGCTTCAGCAATTTGTATTATGAATAAAAGCGATGATCAACATACAATGTAACAATTCTAAATGTCAATAAAATTGAAAATTTTTAAATTTAATATGTTTATAGATTAAAACAAATTGTTTTTACGAATAACAATGAAGCCGAAATCGCTTATCACGTTCTTCGTGTTGACGATGAGCCGAAGCGTAGTCATGTCATCAAAAATTTTCGTTTAGATAGTAATGTTTTATACGCGTATGTCACATTAATATTGTAAAATTTTAAAATACGAAAAGCTCAACATGATTTTATCAAACATACTTAAGTGTTTTTCGTATTTCAAAATTTTTATGATTTCTGTATAGCTTTATTTTATGATTAAATATTTGTAGGAACTAATAAATGTATTGAGGTTGATTATTATTTACCAATAGTTTGAGCTCTGAATGTAAGCATAATATTAATAGAAACAACTTGATAAGTGATTTTTAAAAATTTAAAAATTTAAAAATCTACTTACGGTAAAAAGTTTATTTTTCAGTTATAAAAATATGAAGTAAAAAGCTTGTTTTTAATTCATAGATTCAACAGTTTACCGTGATTCTACTTTAAGCAGATTCTGGTTTATTAGGGAGGAATTGAATCTTGTTAGTTCTCTTGTTGTGAGTAATTAGCAGTAAAATTTTTATTATATGAAAATTTTATCGGGTTTCATTTGCTAATAACTAATTTTATAAATTCAATAAAATTTTTATAAAATTAACCCATTTGAAACCAATTGCACACCGTATGTGTAATTGATTGTCAGAAATAAAAAAAAACCTTGTACATTATGTGTGCGATTATCAGTTATTTCAAAAATATCACTCCGCGAAGTGTTGGGTTAGTAGGAAATTTTGCTAAACTTACTCGGTCTTGCACAAGTTGAGTAATTTTGAGTAACTATGACGTAATAGCTATTCTATTGAAAGTATAATTTTTAAAAAGTCTTAACTAAATTAGTCGAAATAAAATCATTTTATAGCCTATTTGAAGTGATCTTGTTTGTGTAAATTCAATACGAATTTAGTGATTTATATAATAAACATGTTTTTCTATTAAAAATGAACAATAAAAAGAAAAATCTTTGGCTTTTTGAAACGGTGTTCGAAAAAAATCGTCGTCTCAATTGGACTAAAAAATTTATTAAAGCATTAATAAAAAAACTCATTAGTTGGTTGAAGGATATTAAAACTTTTAATACCTTTACACATTTCTTTTTATTAAATATGGTACTTTTTTTTGTTTTTAAATTTATACCCATATAGTATATACGGGTATAAATTTAAAATTAAGATAAGCTAGTCAAAAATAAATGAATTGATGTGCTGAGTTTTCAAAATGTGTGAAGTGTTTTTTTGTAAGCTCCGTTATATTTAAATTTTTACATATTTTAGTCGAAATTTTGATCAAAGTTTATTAAGAAGTGAGAAATGAACTTATTAAAGTTTAAATTTTATTACTTTTTCCAGTTTTTTTTATAAGGAATATTGAAGTTTTTACATCACATATTTCAAACTTGCCGTTTAAAACATTTTTTTTACTAAATTAATTAAAATATACTTATTTAATTTTACTAAGACGTTTTTACCTAAATTTTTTATTAATATGATAAATAACAAATACTTTAATTCTGTTTTATTGTGAGTGACAGTAAAAAATATTAGTACTTTTTTAATTTTATGTTATAATAAAGTAAAAAAAAACTTGACAAATCCTAACTTACAATTTTTAAAACATTATTTTAATTTTTTTAGATTCGCTTTCGACATTTTCAGTTTTAGAATCTTTACAAGTTAATTCTTTTAGAGTTGTTTGTGTATGTATGTACTCGAATTTCTCTTAAAAAATATTTCAGTTTCAATCGGATGAGTATTCAAACAACATCTTTATTTAAAACATACAAAATGTTCATTGAAATTTTCTCGGAGACGGTAAAATTATCAGATGTATAATGAAATGGGTATACAATGTTAGCTGTTCGGGAAGTTTGGAATGCGTGGGTTGGTAATAAAAATTTTAATCTGAGTTTGTACACTATAAATAGTTTTTAAAATTAATTAAGGTCAATGTGAAAATTGTAATTATTTACTAAGCTTTGATTGATTAAGGACTAAATTATTTGTGTTTTTTAGTGAAAATGAAATTCACAATAGTAAAATGAAAAAAAATTTATTTTTTGAAAAAATCATTTCCGAACATATTGCGAA
>AGDA01038723.1:0-11884 GCA_000281935.1 Mengenilla moldrzyki | reverse complement strand
CAAAAACAGGATGGCCACTTAAACACCAGTCGGATCGGGTTGATGCCAATGGGGCTCCCCTTAACGCTAGAGAGGCTCCACATCTGCTTAGACGGCGAAGCCATTGAGTGCCCAAAAAAGCCAACGAGGTACCCGAACCTAAATTTGGTCTCCAAGACAGGTGCAAGCGGTGCACCATTCGCATTGCCGGCTCCGGTTGGTTGCCAATGGGGCCCCACTTACGCCATTGGGGAAATATCCCGAGGCGCCGTTAGGCCATCGAGGCACCCAAATCGAAGCTATGCCGGCGAAACGATGCAGACGGTGCACCGTTTGAAGCCGTTTAGGCTAATTTGTTTCTAAATCCCGTCTTTTTCAAAATCGAGGCAAAAGAAAAACTGCCAAAAACTGTCACGAACGCTTCTTTTTATTCGGTTTTTTCGGCACCCGAGCCTATACGAAAATTCCCCTATTTTCTTATTTTGAGCGCGCAGCTCTTTGGACGTTTTCTTTTTTTTTAATAATAGTGGCGGCATCTCTTATCCGCTCGCCACAATACGTGCTAAAAAATAGGGTTTTTTTAATTTTTCAAAATTTACACCCAAACCCCATAGAACATTTAAGTAAAACCTTCTTTACTATTTCCTTATCTATTCCTATAAAATGTATCAGCTAATTTTTGTAAGAATTCCACAAAATTAAGACACCCTTTAAATATTTTTACCTATTCTAATCGACATCATAAAAAATCACAAATTTTAACTCTGTGTGGCTTGTAATTAAAACTTTCTAAAAAAAATTTTTTGTCAATTTCAAAATTATAAAAATTTTTATATTTTTGACAACTATGTTTTTTTCGTGTTGAACGTCGCTACATACTTCTGTTATTCAGAAAATGTGAAAACGCTTTACGTAGGATTCCATGTGTACTTTATTTTTCGATGCTCTATTTTAAAAATTTTTTTACATACATGATGGTAAATCTTTTCTAAAAAGCAAGCATTAGGTTGTGTTTGAAACATTTAATTACACTAAAATTTGTGTTTTTTCCTATAAAACACATTTGTTTTAATAAAATGTAGTCACGGAACTTAAAATAAATTGATTAGTTTTATATAATGATTTACGTAAATTTCTATCAAAAGTTAAAGTAAATAATCGCAAGGAAAAAAAGTTATGAATAATAAGCCCTAGTCAATCAGCGCAAAAGAAATAGTTCATTGGACGCTTCTCTAGTTTTGCCACACCGCTCTTATTTTGACGAGTTCTCTTTTAGTCTGGCTCGTTAATTACCACGTCGAAATTTTCTCCTTTAACTCGGAGTTTAAGTTCCAAAAAATTACAAAAGTATTAGTCTTTTTAACATAAGAAGATCTACGATGTACTACGGTGAGTGTAACACGTGCCAACAACAAGATAAAATTTTTGTATCACATTTTCCCAAGAAAATTTTTAGAAATCAATATATTTTACTACATCTCTGTTTTCTAAAACGCTCAAAGTTTAACTTAAACACAATTTGTATTTTCTATATTACTTTTTATGAATAAAGGGTGTATTCGAGAACTCATCATTCTAGTAAAATATTTTTAAACAAATAGTAAAATAAAAATAGCAAAAACCATACTCGTCGGATCTTAGTACATTGCTTAATTTCACTGGATGAAGGTTAACAATATTTAATGATTTCAGTTCAGAAGACATGTCCATTTTACTGCTATGTGACTTTTCAAATTTGTCTCTATTAACGGATTTTTTAATTACAACATCTTTTCCAGCCATTTCAAAGCACTTTAACAACTCCTTATCTCGTTCCAATAACGACTTACTCTTTTGAGCAACTATCACTCTCTCGGGCACCATATCGTCATCAAAACGCCCTTTGCCAAAGCCACCATTAAACGATGATTGCAAATCCGGCCTTTTACTAAATTTTGTGTATTCCTTCTTCATATGCATCATACAAAATTCGCCTTGATTTTTATCTAGAAACTTACCACACGACGTCCCGTTTCGTAATTTACTTGTACAGAAACCTAAATCTGAAGATGTGCCTAAAACTTGAACCTGCTTTTCTGTTTTTATGGCGAACGTAACCTCATCTTTGCTCTTAGCAGTCTTCTCTAGAGCCTTTGGTGCTAAAATGGCAACTATACTTCCCAAATCTTCTTTCCACAGTTTTTCATATGCTCCACCAAACAAAAATACACCCACAGTCTTTTGGTCGGCTTTTAAATCACTCAAAGTCCAAATTAGAAACTTGGATCCATTTTGAGCTTCTTTTATAGGCGATTTTGCAACTATGACGCCTGCGTGTACTAAAGTTTCTAAGGAGTTTTGCTTGTTATTTAAGAACGATGCTAAGTTTTGTATGCGAACCGATTGTTTGTTCACCATTAGGAGTCTCCATGTTTCTAATGAAATTTTAGCTTGAGCCACTTTTAGGTTGAAGAACGGATCAATATATGTCGTGGCTGAAGACCGAGGCGTGTTTTCCTTAAAAAAATTAATATTAAATTAAAGTTATTAAGAAAGTTTTGTTTTAAATTATGCTTTTAAGACTTTTGAGATGCATATAATTAGAATTTTTTCACGTTCTGAATGTGAAAAACATTTATGCAAATTTTTAAAATATGTTATGCTACTTTTTCCAATAAATAAATAAATAAATACTTAATACTTGTAGAGAAAAAGGCTATGCTGCCCAACAACCTCTCTTAAAATTCCTTGTCACCATTGTTTTATTACTTTATTCATTGTTAAAGAATTGATTTATTTTAGTGTAAAGCAGAGCCAAGGAATTCGCATTCCAAAAGACTTTTTTTTCATTAATTTTTCTTAGAAAAAGCAACACAATTTTAAAAGGAGAGAAATTAATAAATTATGCGGCGTATGCACCTGGAAGATCCTAAATCTTCCAGGAGAAATAATAACTTTTAAAAAATTTACTTTTCTCAAGGAAAATAAATTTTATTTCAATAAAGAAATTGGTTTTTGGCAGTAAGAAATAAATTTTGGAAAATATATATTTTCTTAAAAAAATAAAGGAATGCAAATTCAACATTAGGATGGCGAACAAAGAAAGGTAACTCCATCCTAAACAATACAATAGACATAAGAAGCAGCAATAAACTACTAATGTTTATACTGCCAGGTGTTCGTTCACCTATTGTGATATGCGCACGAACTACCTATATAAGGGAGAGTTCTTTTTTTTTAGGGGGGAGGGGGGGGATTTTCCTTTTCTTTTAGTATTTTTAAGTTTAGTATTTTGTAAGTGTGGTGTCGGCATCAATATAATTAATATATTTGTAATATTAGACTTCATGAAATTGTTAATGTTTTCATTGATAAATTTTTAGTTGCTATAAAATAATATTTCTGTTTTATACTAACTTCTTATAAGTTCCCCAAGTTACTTTTTTATTATGTAAAAATTGATTAGTATTTGATATGAATATTTGTAGTTAATCACTCGAAACAAGAACAACTTGAAGAGAGAGAATATGAAGTTGTTCACTGACTGAAAGAGAAGATTGGAGAAACGGATTTAATAATGTGTAACTTGTGCAATGATATGCAATCACTTGAAGCAAAGGCTAATAACTTAAATGTAACTATGGAAAAACTGATTTATAATATGTACTTTGTGAGAATATATCTTATTATGAATGCTTACAGATGTCTTGGAAATGTAAAGCGGAGCCTAGGAATTCGCATTCCGAAGAATCTTTCATAGATTTTTCTTAGAAAAATCTAACATAAATTTAAAAGAGAGGAATTAATAAATTTTGCGGCGTATGCAGCTGAAAGATCTTAAATCTTCCAAGAGAAATAATAGCTCCTAAAAAGTTATTTTTTGAGAAAAATAAATTTTTATTTCGGTAAAGCAGCAAATAATAAATTTCGGGAAAATACATTTTTTCTTTAAAAATAATGGAATGCGAATCCAACATTAGAATGGCGAACAAAGAAAGGTATCGCCATCCTAAACAATATAACAGACGTAAGAAGCAGCAATAAACTACTAATGTTTATTGCTGCCAGGTGCTCGCTCACCTATTGTAATATGCGAACGAACTACCTATAAAAGCGAGAGTTCCTTTTTTTTGGGAATCAATATATTAATATCGTTTTAAAGGTTCAGTAGTAGTTCTTCAGCTTCGGTGTCGGGTATAATAAGAAAATATTATTGTGAAAAAGAGATTCATTGAGTTAGTAATAACATAAAAAAAAAGTATTATAATAAAATAAATTAAAAAATGAGTAATTGCGTCGCAGCGCACGAATAAAAAAAGCGCACAGCAAATAAATATCAAAGAAAAATTAAACAACAAGTGGAACCCGATTCTGGTAACGGCACCATCAATCCCAGTAATAAAATTTTTGGAGTCGAACAACGAAGCGGTAACAGAGACAACTGTTATTTGTGCACAAATTGAATCTACCTCAAAGAACGCAAAAATTGTGAAGAAAATGGTTAGTTACTATTACCCCCTTTAAAGTGTCCGGGTACGGAACCGTTAGCTTATGATGCATTAGCGAAGTTTCGCCGTCTTTCTAAAAGATCGAATTATTATGATCTTCAAAGATTCGTTGCGATAAAAGGTAAACCCGTCTTGAAACACAACAATGAAATTCTTTATTTGTAGCGTACAGATTGTCGGATACTGCTATCGGATTGATAATAACGACAAATTCACTAATCGCAGGATGCCAATTGTTAGCTTCGAGTGCGAATCGGATGTCGACGACAATGAATCGAATAGCTGGACAATTTTAATTTTGTTGCTCGAAACACGTTTTAAACTCGAATGCCAGGTATTTTTCGAAATTTTCAAGTCCAAGTTTAGAAACTTGGACTTTACATTTTTAGAAGAAATAAAATAGTAAAATAAGAATAATTTTCAATTCTAAACAATGTAAAGTGGAATCACCCGAATAACCCTAATGACCGGATTCACCGGATACCTTTTAAAAAATATTTAATATTTTAAAATTTATTATAATTTTATAAATGCACTTAAAAAACGGCACGAAATTTCGTAATATAGCTGGCCTGAAATTGAAAATTTGAAGGTAACGAAAAATTAAGTGAGAGTCAAGCGATTGCGATGAAGTCCAATTATGCAAGGTGAAGAAAAAGTGTGCCAGCAGTGTTACGAAAATGCACTATAGGTGAAAGGAAATGTAATCAAAATATTGTATGCACAAAAGAATTTCCTAATTTCTGATAATTAATCTTTTACGCAGTTTAATTTCAATATGTTGTGAAAGTGCACTTTCCCATTTGGGAAAATCATATATATTCGCACTGAAAAACTTTCATTTTCTTAATGCGATTTAGCATTCAACTCTTATTTAAAAATAAATCGGTTTTCAAAACTAAGTGACTTTTTTTTGAGTAAATTTTATCAGTGTAAAATTAGTGCTAAAAGTAATCCTCTTCAATCAATCGAACATCAAGTTCAATGGATACTCATTACAACAAATAGAAACTTTAGACTAAATAAAATATTCTTTTTTTCAAAAATTTTTTGTTCCTTTTGACGAAATGTATTTTCATGAACTTTCTCCTTATGGCGGAGCATCGAATACCATAACAGGATGCTGCTTTTCGGATACGATGCAATATTGCCAAGCAATATTATCAGTGTGCTGGCACGAAATTGTTAGGATAAGCAACCACCTACCTTATCTCGCTTCCTATGTAGATTGAGACTTTCAGAAACTAGTGATAAGTATCATTGAATTTATCTTCTTAATTTTCGATATAAAATTCCTTTTTGTTTTAAGCTTTAAGAAAAACTGTATTTCCGTTTAAAAATTGTAAACAAGATGTAGCTCTTGTGGCAATCATAAAGAAAAATCAAAAGCTGCACGAAAAAAAATCTGAATATTTTTAATAAATCATTTACTTATTTTTCAAAAAGTATTTTGTTTCTCTTTTATAATTGTTTCTGTACTCGTAATTTATCGTCTATTTCATTTCATTTTGGTTAAAATTCTTATTTGGCTGCAAAGACTAAGATTGATGCATTTTCGAACTTCAGTCTGATTAACCGAACTTCAGTCTGATTAACCGAACTTCAGTGATTCTTTCCTTTTCTGTATCCTATTTATAGATGAACTTATGTAAAAAATATACAATTAATAAATTTTGTTAATTGAATATCTTTCATTCACTTTTTTTTCCAGTAATATTTTAGCTACATCATACAACCTTCATTGTTCTATGAAAACAACAAATATTACCAATCAATAAAAAAATTATAAGCCGTAAAGTATAATTTATCATTTCTCATCACATTAATAAAAACAATTCTAAAGAAATTAATAACTGTAATATCAAGCACAGTTAAATAACCTAAAAAGCCTTTTTTGCCATTATTTTTATTTCAACTCACAATGAAATAATTAAAAAGACAATTCGTATATCTCATTCAAATAACTGAGATCCATATGAAACATTATTTAAAAATCACATTATAGTATCATAGTGATAGGTATTTAAGAGTTTTGGACATATAGAGATTTTTATTTATTTATTGTGTTATATAATTTATCACTGTAACATTATAAAAGATTTTTATAAAAATGTTTTAGCGGAGCCTCAATTTCTAAAAAGAGAACAATCATAATTAACTTTAAATTATAAATCAGGTTTAAAATCACAAAGTAAGTTTTACAGTTCACAACGACTCAGATTTAATTCAAATATGAATTTGAGTTTTGAACTCTCGAATATGTAATGATTATCACAGAACAGCTTGAGTAACGCAACGAACGTTCATTTGGCGATTCTCGTCTTATTCGCGTACGTTGCTAACATAGAATGCTCACTCAAATGGAAAAGATAAAACAATACTAAAAAACTCCACTACGAACGTCCAGCGCTAAAATCTTTCTTGTTATCAATTTTCCTCACTTAATTTCCACATTTGTCTTTCATTGTATATGGTTAAATATATATAAAAAAAAATGATTTTTTCATTTTTTTTATATTTTATTATTCATTTTTAAGAGAAAATTTCTGTTTTTATCTTTTATTTTAACTTTCTTCGCATACAATGGATAAAGAGCCAAGTAAAAAATAAGGCAAGGATAATAAAAAGACATTTGAAAATGAAGCTCAAAGATAGCCAAAAAAGTGATGACGAAACCGACAATAATAATGGCAACAGTGGAAATGTGATTAAATTAAATTAAATTAATTTATTAAACAGAATAAGTATTATTGAGAAAAATAGATTCTATTGTTCTTAAAATTGTTATTTTTCCTTAAGGAAATACGCTTCAAATGCATATGTATGTGACAATACTGTTACATGCAAACATATCAATCATGCAATACCTTGCATCTAAATAATTGTGCTGAAAAGAAAAAAAGAACGAAAAAAAGAATCAATTTCTTGGTACATTCTTATATCCGAATTTGTGTACAAAAAGCGTAGAAAAATATTATTTTTTTCATTTGCAGTTCAGATTTCTTTGTTGGCGAATTCGTATCTGTTCAGATTAATCGACGGTTTTGCAATTAAAGTGTTGCCGTCAACTTTTTTTTTAAATCCGTTTGAAAAAGGTTATTATGGTATAACTGATTCGTGACACCATTTCACACTGCACTCAATTTATTCTACTCTATAGATTAAATTAAAATATATTTATTTTTACACCAACTCTAACATATTTGAAAATGAACTAAAATTTTTCACAAAACTTAAAGTGTAAAGCTCACGACAAATCTGAACAGGTACGAGTTTGCTAAAAAACAATTACAAAAGTGTTATTTTTCTACGCTTTTCCACACAAATTCGAATATTAGAATGTATCATAAAAGAGAATAAGGAAAGCGCTTAAATTAGGGTGCTTTAAAGCATAATGGTACACGGAAATTAGTTGAAGTTGCATAAACGTTGCAATGCTTCTTTTCTGCAAAATTACTGTATAATATGAATTGCCAGCTTCAATGGACGCTGCACGAAAGTTGCCATTCCTTTGCGCGATAGTCGAGAATGTTTATGCAATTCTTACGCAGCCTTACTACGTCGATAGGGAAAAAGCTATCGCTTCTTGTCAAAAACATTTGCTTTACCTCAAAGAGCAACATTGTACCGCTATTTACGTGAAATAAGTAAGGAAGCTTCTGAAGAAAAAATATGTTAACTTCAACTTTTTAAATCAGTAAATATAGAATCGGGTATTGTATTATTTTTATTGATTTAAAAAAATTTGCATCCGAGTTGACTGTAGACGATCGTTTCTGCAGTTTAGCATTTGACGAGATGTCGATTGTCCTAAAACTGATGAAAGAAAAATATATGGGACGTTTAAAAGGTGTTGTTGAATTTGGAAATGTGACTTATGCGAGCCAAATATCGCTATCCACTTATTACTTTTCATTCTTCAAGGTCTGCGTCTTTCCTTGACTGGAATTTGTGTTGTCTTATCATTTTATTTTTATATTTTTCATTTTGTTTTAAAACATTATTATCATTGTCGTTTTGTTAGCAAGAACAAGAATAAAAATTCTATTTTTAGTTAATATTCTTTGTAGCAATACCAATGGACGACTCGACCTCCGGAATCACCAGAAGTGGCCCCAGCCCGCTAAATACTACACATATATGTATAGTTTTTCTGTTCTGAATTCAATAAGATTGTAACTTTGAAACCAAACGAGTTAAGTAAAAAAATTGTGAAGGTAAATAGTGTTAACATATTCATCTGATAAAAGTAAATTGTCAAAAAGTCTCAACACATGCATGCGATGAAACTAATCTACGAAATAAATAAAAAGATCATCAAAAAAAATCATCGTAACAACAACTTAGTAAGGAAAATTCGAACGTTGCAAGAAGTCGATGAAAATGAAATAACGAACATTTATGGACAAAAAGTAAACGAATCATTCATTTTTCGCTTGTTTGATGTGACACATTTGTTCAAATGTTTGCGAAACAACCTTTCAAAAAAAGACTTTAAAAAAAGAAAGATCTGAAATAAAAACTTCTGGTGTTTTTTGCAAGAGACTTATAAAATAGACTGCGAAAAAGGTATACCGGAAGCTATAGAAAGGGCTAAAATAAAAGTGAAGAACGCTACGAAAGTTTCAAGTCACAGTGCACACATTGGTAAGGCAGTTATGTTTACTTACAGAGAAATATTTAGAAAAACTCTTTAGGAACGGTTCTCCCTTATTGAACTGAAACAGTATTCGGGAGAATCGAAGCAAACAGCTTGTGTCTTTGGTTTCTTAAAAGATCTATTTGATACTTTGAATAGCAGTAGTATTGCCGAATGGTACAAAGACCCAATAGAGTTAACATAATTGCAAAAAGATTTAATAAAAAAAACTATACTAACGTTTGAAACTATGACCTTTGAAGCTACTAATTCCCGACACCGAAAACCACCGTGCTTAAAAATACAATAATTACTCTGAACATTATTGTTCATTTATCAGAGGAACTGCGCAAAATTGGTGAGTTTATTTCCTTGATCAATACATATTCACTCATATATACATATATATTGTTTCACATTAAAATTTTCATAACGGCATAAGGTGACTACAACAAGACAACGTAGAAAATTTCTTTGGTCAATTACGTCAACACGGTGTCAACTGTGTTAAGCAGACGGCTTTAATGACGGAGCAAGCATTAAATCTTTGTTGATAAAAACGGATACATCGTCCCATTCCATAGGTGCTAACTGCGAGGCGGATGTTACACAATTACTGTTACGATTCAGGAAAAATGATAACAGAACAAATTTCCGATTGTTCCATTAGAAGTGCAAGATGATGATGAAAAAGAGGAAGAAATAATTAGTAACAATAATGATAATTCAAATTTCACTAATTCTGAAGATGTTCTTGAGCGCGATGCATGCACGGTCTTTTTGGACACATACGTTTGCGGATCATTACTAAAAAATTATGTTGCGAATACAATTGTACATTGTGTCACCAATTTTATGAGTCTGTTAACCATTCTTTAATGATCAAAAAAGAATATGTGCTATTTTTTGTGCTAATTTTGCTTAATAGCAAAAAAGAATATAACCCTTCGGACTCTTCATTAGTGTACTATTCTCCAATAATTGTACGTAAAATAATTAGTAAATATGTAATTCATGAACGTTGTTTTAGATTTATGTATTTGAAATCATTTTTAATATTTTCTCTAGTGTCATAGAAAAAATATGGCGTAAAGAAAATTTGACTGGCTGTTTAATGGAAATTTTAATAACTGAGATAAATATGCCATCATTTCGTAGCGAACATGAAGTAGATTTTAAACGAAAATTTAAAGACCGCAACTGACTTTCTTATTTTCAATTGGGCAAATTGGTAAAAAGTGCCCTAAATGGTACCCGTTTGTCATTTGCTGAAACGTGACAAGTTTCAGCTCCGAACTCAATAAAAAAGGCGTATAAATTGTACAAAGGAAAAAAGAGCCCATAAAAATTAAAGTAAATTTTAATTTAGATAGTACTTTTCTATAATTTTCATACACAAAATATAGATTGAAAAATGCACTGTTGAAATCGATTAGAACGATACTTATTACATTAGATCCAGATAATAGTGAAAAGCATTTATGAAAGCCATTCCTGAAAAACTATAAAAAAGGTAACTAAACACCATCGTAAGCTTCAAAATAGCAAACGAAATATAGCAGTTTGAATGACCAATGATAAATTGATAATGATATTGAAGTGGTAAAAAAAGCTCATGTATTTTTTTTAAAAGGAACTAATAAAAAATCGAATGTTTTCCTTACACGAATTGGAAAAAATAAAAACCTTAAATACATTTTTATTTACACTTATACTGAGAACTATATCTACCAATATATTTCCTTGGAAGTTATTATAACTTATACAATTATAATGAATAAAGCTGAAGAGATAAAAAAGAGAAATATTTACCAATTTGGTTTTCCAAATATACATATTGTTGTGGACACCTTTTTTTTATTATTTAATGTTTTTATTATATATATATATATATATATTCTTCTCTCCGCTTTTGAGTTGATTTAGTTTTTAGTTTACGTTTTTTTAGTGCACTCGATTATAATTTAGTGCTGAAAATGATCGAACATGTATTTACCAGTACTGACATTATCGCGGTGGTGTATTCAGACGATAATTATAATCCAAGTGTTATTAGCGTCAATTCTGATTCGGATGAACTCAGAAGTGAAATTAAATCAAGAGTTAGTGGCAATAATTGCGGTGTAAACAATAAAAGTGATTGCGAAAATATCACCTCAAAGCCCGATATTAGTGAAGAATATGATCAGAAACTTGACAAATCTCACTGCAATAATCTTACGGAAAATCTTAATGGAATTAAAACGAATAAAGGTAAAGGCACTGTTTCCCATCGGAAGAAGATAAAACAACAGAAATCAAAAACCAATAATGTAATGTTTGAATTTGAAAAAACTGAAAGCTTTGAAGAATAGGAAAATTTGTTTAATGAACCGCCATATGGAAACGGAAATAATGATAAAGATGATTTTGAAACTTTTATGAGTAATTTAAATATAAATGTGAAAGGCAAGAATTTAGATATGATAAATAAAAGTATTGAAAGTATTAATGATAATATAATTATTTTTATAGCAAAAGATTTAGAGGATACGTATCCAGAGAATTTTATATTGAAAAATGATTTCAAAATTGTTAATTTAATGCCAAAGTTCGGCGATATAATTGTGAAGGAATTTAAAAATAAAAAACTATTCAGTATAATTACTAAAGAAAATTATTATGATTGCAATTCGTACGAGAATTTTTACAATAATTTGCTAAAACTTAAAGAATTGTTAAAGAAAGAAAATATAAAATCAGCAACTATTATCGAACCTTCGTTGAAATTCGATCATTT
>AGDA01038720.1:0-10482 GCA_000281935.1 Mengenilla moldrzyki | reverse complement strand
TTCTTAATGTATTTGTAGAAGCTATGGCAGATACGGCAGAAGGTGCAATAAAATCAGATTTCCGTTACTTTTGTCATTCATGTTCGTCTGAAATTGATAATGTTAAAGTAATTTAACATTTTTTGGCTCAAGCAAAATTTTATAGTGAACATGGTATAATTATTTCAATTTGTTTTACAGGATTTCAAATGCCCTTTATGTTCAAGTGGACTCGTAGAACTTTTAGGAAATGAAATTCAACTAAAAACACCAGCAAGCAATACGGTAAATAAAAGTAGAATACTTAAATTCTATTAGCAACGTATAACTTTCAAATACAATACTGGACAAAAAAATCCCATACATTTTTCGGCACATTGAAAAATCTTTCAAAATTGTACGCAATTCCTTTGACAAGTACTGTATGTATTAAACACAATTACTTAGAATCAACAGTCAGTTTTTAAATCGATTTAGAAATATACGAGGATTATTTGATTTAATCAGTGCCTTATATGAAGCTATTCTCAATTTAAGAAAACTGACAAAGTATGATGTTTTCAAAAAATATCCTTCAAGAAATTAAAATAAATATTTTTGTGATGTTTGATCACTATTTTCATTTCCTTTTTTCGTAAGCTGTTCTAATAATTTATAATAAATATAACTTTTCAATGTTTGAACCTGAAATTTATTTCGCATTGACAGCCGAAACATGTTCAATTATAGAAATATTTTTTTCATGCGTTCAAGTTTGTAAATAAGTTTATAAAACACACAGAACTTTGAAATTTATTCGAATCTTTTTAAAGATAGTACATTAGAAAGATGTATAATTTAAGTTACATTTATATGCCAAGAAATTTTCGCTTGAAATTTTTACTTGACATTCAGGAATTAAAAATTTCAAGTGGACAAAAAAAATCATTAAACTGAATTAATCAATGAATCATAAAATATAGAGTAAAGCCATAATGATATGAAAACTTTTTTGTGATTACTACCATTTATTCGTTAAAGGTGATTTTGTTGAAAAAATTTTTATTTTTATAACAGAAATTTTGCTATGCAAGTTTTTAAAGTATCTCATGTATTTACAATTTACAATTTGATCATATAAGAGCAGCATATGTTTATATTTGAATCCTAATAATAATAAAAAATTGAAGATACTACCGATTTTTTCCAATTTAAACTAATATTTTTTTTTATTTCAGAGTCTTTTAGCAACAAGGAATTTATTGGATCCTGCTATAAAAGAGGTGAGTACGAATGTATTCATATAAATATAACAATTTTAGACTATGATAAGCCGCTAGAAATTAAACTTTACTCTAAACCTCTTAAAAATAAGAGCTGAATTTTTTTTAATTTGTTTTAAATATTTTGTAGTATATGTAGACAACTTTCTCAAAGTGAATGTGGAAATTGTAAATTAAAGTTGAATAATGTGCAACATATTATTATCAGCAAATGCTAATGATAAACATCGCACAAAAATTAAAAACTTTAATATTTCATTTTGAACTTACGAATATTCGTATCCCTCTGAAGAAAAATAATATTGGTATTTACACTTATGAATATAATACGCAATTTTATATTGTAGCGGTAGTCATATGTTTCATTTATTGCCATTATAGTCGTTTCATGTTTAATTTATTTATGTTATTAGAAAAAGAATTACCTTCGGTGCAACAACTGAGATAATAAATATGTCTTCCTAAACATTTGACTTTACTATTAAAAAAAATAATAACTTTTTTCGTGGTAATTGATATATAATCAATCCACCTATAACACGGTGTGTACAGTGTTATATTTAAACTACGTTATAAGAAACTTGGATTTAATCGTAAAAATCAAGCTAATTTGAAACGTACTGTGAAACAGCTTTGAGATGAGGAAACCGATGTCGTAAACGGCTAAACGATTAGAATGAATGTTTATGTAAATTTATCCAGTTAAAATCATTCATTGGATGCATGAAAATAATTGATAGAACTTTGCTAAATAGAAATCGGGCTGTAAGAGTACCGTATTATAAAAGAGTTGACTGTGTATATCTTGTCACCTTTATCATTTAGCCAACATTTATAAACTGATTTGCAAAAAATCTTTGAAAATTTTAAGCATAAACTATTGATGAGGGTTTAATAATGTAAAAATTGTAAAAAGGCTACTTTTTGTATAATTAAAATTTAAATTTGATGACATTATTGAGAAATATTCACATTGTATAAAATAAAGTGATTTTTAAAAGAAGAGTTTTGTCTTAATATATAACGACAGTAAGCACAGGCAAATTGTATATTTATAGAAAATATTGATTATTGTTTAAAGAAAAAAATAGTTTTCTAGAACTAAAATTTTAATTAGATTGAAATGAGTTATGTAAATTTTGGCAAAAAAATAGTTATAAAAAGGAATGGGTGTGTTAAAAAATCGATTTAAAAAAATTTAACTGTTTTTATTTGAATTTCTTAAATGTTATGGACTTTTATTGGGCAAAAATGGAATCTACATTGTGATGAACAAGCGTTTATATACAGTATTAATCGTTTTTAACGAAAACTAATCTATACGCTGTAAATCAGAAACAGCGATCGAACAACTTTATTAACGGAAACGAAATTTAACGTTATAACGAAAAAAATTCATGTAACAGAAACAAAAACGGAAACGTTATTTTTTCACCATTAACGAAAATAGAAGCAGAAACGAAGAATAATTTTTAACGTTATTTTCTATTAGAATTCTAAATCTAAAATTTTCTATTTGAAAATTTTTTGTTTTATTTTGCCAATGTTGCTATAAAGTTTACATAAAAGATTTAAGCAAATGAAAATATGAATGAAATTACACGTTGGTTTATACTAAATTATGAATTCAGATATAATAGGTCTGTGAATCCGAAAGTAAACTTTGTTTTCTAATATAATTTGTAAAACATTTGATAAATTTATCAACAGGTCTACCACAATCCTAAATATGAAGAATTATATGCTCCAACGTATGGTCCACAGAATCCGTTTCGAAAAGAAACGCTTGCTGTAGAGAAGAATACGGTGACTGGTTACATTGAGCCAACATTCATAAACGATTATTTGTTTGAAGAACAACGAATAAAATATGATCAGTTCGGTTGTGCGTACAATCCTAGCGTTGGTGATGGTTCACAACAAACTGTTATTGGAGATGTCGAAAAGTTTGCTGAGTCAGAAAAGCAAAAGCGTAAAAACAATCAACGGAAAAAATTTAAAAACGATGATCCAACGGATGTTCAAGGATTTCTAGGACCTTGGGCTACATATGTGGATGAGGAAAGGGTTTCAAAGCCGTCGCCGGAACTTATGAAAGAACTCGAAGAATACCGACTAAAGAAACAACAGAAATCAGGCAAACCATCCGTTGGTCCAGAGGAAAAACCGTTTGAAGAGAAATCTACTTTACATAGTAATGCAATTTTTTATGTCAAGTTTATAATATTATATTCGATTTCAAAGCCATATAAAGATTAAAAAAATATTCATTGCATTATCTTAAGTAATATACATGTACTTAAATATAAGGTGACCAACTATTTTTTGTTCAAAAGGAGTACATTTTGCAAGTATTTCATAGATGAAAAAAAAAGAAGTTAGAAAAAATGGTCGTAGTATCTATCTGTCTCTCCAGGTACATTATATTTCCTTTCATTTGTGCCGAAAATGGCAGCCATATATGCGCGTGAAATTCAAATTACTGTCAAAATAATTTTAAATATTTAATAATTAAAATTGAAATAAAATAATCTAAAAAAAAAAGTTTTAGAAATACAAATGAGTATAAAATTATACAAATGAGTACTTTCAAAGTACAGGATTTGAAATGAGTACGGTTTGTGAAAAAAGAATATAAAACTCAGTAAATGACTATAGTTGGTCATCTTATTAAATAATATAAAATCATCATATTTTGTGCACTGTTTTTTAAAACAACGTTTAAAGACAAAAATTGTTTTGCTTGTGTTTCAAAAAAGTTGAAATTGAAAATTTTATTAACAAAGAACCTTTTTCTTCTAGAAAATTTAGGTTTTTTTAAACTTGTGTTTTCGATTAGACATTTAATTTAAGTTAATCTTATATATTATGTAAATTATTAATTTTAATCGTTAATTTATTTTTAGTACCGGAAATTGTCGATTATCAAGGCCGTTCGTTCCTCCATCCACCACATGATATTGGTGTTAATCTGAAGTTGGCTCCAAACAAATGCTTTTTACCGAAAGCTCTAATACACACATGGAGCGGGCATACAAAAGGTGTTTCTGTAATAAAATGGTTTCCGAAATCAGCACATTTATTACTATCTGCTGGTATGGATAGTAAAGTAAAGCTATGGGAAATGTACAAAGACAGACGTCACGTTCGCACATACTCAGGGCATAAGCAAGCAGTTAAAGATGTCGATTTTAACTATTCGGGAGAGCGATTTATTTCAGCGTCTTACGATCGGTATATTAAATTGTGGGATACCGAAACCGGCAAATGTATTTCCCGCTATAATTGTCGCAAACTGCCATATTGTGTTAAATTTCATCCGGAACCGCGAAAGGCGCATTTCTTTGTGGCTGGAATGTCTAGCAAAAAGATTCTTTGCTGGGATTCGAGATCTGGTGAAATTGTACAAGAATATGATCGCCATTTGGGCGCTATAAACAGTATTACGTTTGTGGATGACAACAGACGATTTGTTAGCACCTCTGATGACAAAAGTCTTCGTGTTTGGGAGTGGGATATACCTGTTGATATGAAGTATATTGCAGATCCTTCTATGCATGCAATACCGAGTGTAACGCTGTCACCAAATGGTAAATGGTTAGCATGTCAAAGTATGGACAATAAGGTCCTATTGTTCTCAGCATTTAATCGATATAAACTAAACAGAAAGAAGGAATTTACTGGTCATATGGTAGCTGGTTATGGCTGTACAGTTGATTTTTCACCTGACATGAGGTTTGTGTGTTTTTCTTATTTATTCTTTTCTATATTTAATTATGACTTTTTTAGTTATTTAATTTCGGGTGATGCGGATGGGAAATGCTATATTTGGGATTGGAAAACGGCTAAACTGTTTAAAAAATGGAAAGCTCATGATGCTGTCTGTATATCTTCATTATGGCATCCACATGAAAGTAGTAAAATAGTAACAGCCAGTTGGGATGGCAACATTAAACTTTGGGACTAAATATTTTATTGTAATATAATGTTTTTTTTTCATTTATTAATTTTAAATACACAAAAAATAAAAAAAAATATTTTTTTCAAAAGAGAAAATTAGTTTTTTTTTAATTCTTTTAATTATTTCAGCAATAATAATTTTATTAGGAAAAAAAATATTTAAACGATAATGTAGTCAGTTAAATTATAATATTGACCTAAATTTCATTAATTTGTGTATTTGAAAAGAATAGTAAAAACTTAATATGGTCAATGGTTAACTTTAAATCTCTGAGTTATAAGTTTAAAATTTTAAAGATAAATTCAAAATTTAAAGCCGAGATTTCGAAGGCTTTCTGTCTAGAAGACTCGCTAGTTTTTTGAGATTGAGATGAAATAACATTCTAATATTAAAATGATCTATTTGTTTATAATGTTTTGATCAAGTGTGGGAATAAAGCACTTAATAAAAAATAGTAAAAATTATACATTAATATTGTGTACAGTTCAAGCCTAATTGTATACGTATACCACTGGTGACTTTCGAACAGCCTAGAGAGTGTAGTTGACTTTAGTACTCAATCGTACTCGGGTTCGGATGTATGCTCCTGTCTTAATTGGTTAACTTTTGATCTTGGACGTAAAAATGTATAATACTTAAGAATTCATTCCCACCGAGTAAAGAGTAAAGAGCAATATTTCTAAGCTCAACTCTGCTTTTTCAAAGAACATTCATTTTCTACTATTCTGCATCTACTCGACGTATTTGTTGAACTTTTTATTATTGTTCGGTAGAAGTAAAAAACTTCTTGTGAGTAGAGTAGAAAAATGGCGACAAGAATGCACTTGATTGTGCTCGAGCACTTTTATTGAATGCAGCCAAATAATATTCAACATCTTTATCCGTCTAATTTTTACATTGTTTAAGTAATACAATTAATTTTAATATAAAAAAAATTATTAGCACATCCATACCCAGCACTTTTATTATTTTTATCCTTGATTTTTGAAAAAAATAGTGAAAACTTAAAGCTAAGTAATCCTATTACTTATTAACAATTTTCTTTTAATCGATTTAGACAAGTGTTACTGATTAAAAAAATAACGTAGAATTTTGCTGCCTTCATATATCAAAACGAAAAATATTTCATCGTAACTGTAATCAAAAATGGTTTTGAACGACGCAAATTCGCATTAACAGGCGCTAATATGCTATTATAATAGTAACAATGCAGACCATTACTTTTGTTTTAAAGTCGAATTTAAATTTTTTTTTCGCTGAATTTTGGAACGATTATTGTTAAAAAACTTTTTAGTGTAACTTATATAGCAGGGACGGGCACACATGGTGCTATTGAGAGCCACATTTCATTTTTTAATTTATTACGGGAGCCGCACAAAACTAACTGAAAAGTGGTTGGATACGTCGAACGTGCATGCTTGACTATTTTATTGATTTTTTATAATTAATATTAACTATTTATTTGTATTTCCTTCGATTTTTCAAATTAACTTTATTCTTTCTATTTATACAATCAAAAATTTTTTTTTTAATTTTCAGCCAATAATTTTTTATAGACTCTTACTGTAAAAATTTAATGATTCTACAATATTTTTTATTATATTAATGAAAAATTTTATAAAATTAAAAAATTTGTTGTAGTATTAATAAAAAAGTTTATTGGCTGAGAAATAATTAAATTTTCATTATATTTACAAATTTTTTTATTAAATTTAGTACATTATTTTTTGAGTATACTGAGTATCCCACAGATATTTTTCATACCTAAAATTAAACGTTGATATTTAAAATTCTATAATTAAAAAGAATTCAAAGAATTTAAAAATATCATTCAATAAGTTTTGGAACGTACATTTTTACTCAGATTCATGGGTTCTTATCAGATGTAGTTGGAGAGCCACAGTTTAGGCAACAAAGAGCTGCATGCGGCTCTAAAAGCCACATTTGCCCACCACTGTTATATATATATATTCAAATGTATACTGTTATAGAATCGCTTAGGACATGAGAGCCAAAGTGGCAACGAAACAATTTTAAAACGCTCATAGTCATTTAAATTAAGGTAGTTTATATTTTTTATACTTGTTTTTAAATATGAAACCTATTCATTACACAACTTATGTTACTTGATAAAAAAATAACAGTTTAACCCTAACGCTTTTCAAAATCATTTTTCAATAGTACACTTCTAAGTTTTTTAATTTACAAAAGTCCCCACCTATTGATAATGATTACGAATTATTGATGATTTTGATACTTTTTTTCGACTGTCAATATTTTTTCTCATTGAAGACAAAAGATCCGTTTCACTTTTAGGCTCTCAATTATTTTTTTATTTACCATTTTATTTGTATCTAATGAAAGTATTGTAAGTCGATGCTAGCACATAACAATCAAGTTTACTAAACGGTAGTTTTCTATGATTAAAAAACTACTTTATCCTTGCTTAAAAATGTAAAAATACTTTTTAGTAAAAAAATTTTATATACAAGTACAAATAATAAACATATTTAAAAAAATATTATATCTAATAATAGTAGATTCCATTGGCTTTAAATGGAAAATTCGTGAAAATGTTAATGACTTATTAAGAGATTCTTTATATTTCACTTTTTTGGTATACTTTAATAACATTTCGGGTTTTTTTTTAATTCAACACCGAAATTTTTAAAGTTCTTGTAATGTCATCATCATTTTTGCAAGTTTTTTTATATCAAATTTAAAGGAAGTTCTAATAAAGAAAAAATTACGTATTGAGTACTTAACAAATGATGTCATGTGTATAAATTAGACCTTGTACGTGTTTTATGTTAATACATATCTATATAATATTTAAAACAAGAAATTAGCATTTTTTTAAAAATTAGTTAATGTGACTGCAATTTCATTAAAACGCCTTTTGTTTAGCCGATATTTGGGTCTTCTCAAAGCGATTGTACAATTCACTAAATTTAGATAAAAAATTTTTACAGAAGAAAATCGGTCGATTACGAAACGCAAGCGTTCTCAAAACAAGTCGCAAGTTTTCTTTTGTGAAAATCTGTTTACACTATTCCATCAACATTAACGAAATAATACAGCTTACAGGTATGTTGCATTTTATATGTATTTAAATAAGTGAAAATTTAATTTTTAGTTATAGTTGTTCAGTTTTCAATAATGTAATGTATCCTTTTTTTTAAAGTCAAATTTCGATACTATGTCTGGATAAATTTAAAATTGCGTATTGATTCCTCAAAGTAGACAAATGTGTATGTGAAATAAACAGTATAAACACTTGAACGTTTCGATAAAACAATGCAAAGTGATAAAGTTCGACCGAGTTCTATTTCGAATGGTTTCAGTGCTAATATAATGATGAATGGAACACACAAAAATGGTTTTAATTCTTTTTAATTACTTTTACCGAATACAGTCAACCAAATTTTGACCGTGATATTTTTTATTTGTTATTCTTTAAAGCTTTTAGAAAATACAGTATTTTTGGAGCAAAAAAACATTCTACACTTACAAAAATGACTGCTTAATTTAAGAAGAAAATAACACTTAAGACGGAACAAGTATTTTTTCTTCCAAAATTTAAGATTTCAATGCTTAATATAAAGATTTTTTATTTTTGAAATTGGAAACAATTCGTCTTAAATTTAGTATTCTTAGTCTTGTATTTAAAGTTTCTTTTTTAATTTTACGAATTTTTTTACTAATTTTGAGAAGAAAATTTTAAAACTAAATTTGTATTAAATTTAAGAAGAAAAAACACTTGTCACATATAGTGGAAAATCGCACTTCTAAAACAAGTATTTTTCTTTTTATTTTAAGCAGTTCATTTTTAACAGTGTATAGATATGTAAGGATTTGTTTTCAAGCTTTCAAATTGGGATTTAGATGTTCACCTGATTTAAATTTTTTGAAACCTGAAATATTTAAAGTCATTTGCGTCTATATTGATATCCTTGTGAGTTCAAAGCGATATTGATGTAATAAACAATCTTTTTTTTTCAAGATCATTGATACCGTTTTTCAGTCTCATATTTTAATAACATCTCACTAAAACCCCACAAAATAAAGTCACTGGGATATAACTTCTTAAATTAATATTGATATCACAATGATCTCAACTTGTGAGATTTCAATGGATTGCTAAAATGAAAACGAAAGATTACCCTATGTGCAAAAATAAGAAGAAACATTGTTTTTTTGATGTTATTTGACTGTTAAAAGTAGTCATTTCAACCGTAATAACACTTGTTATAACAACTGTATAATCATATAAAAAATTATTTTTTAATAACTCTTAATTCAATGAAGAAAACTTATAATTATATCTTTGAAAGTTATCGTTATTTTTTTTTTTTATTTATTGTTGTATCAGTTTTTTAATGAATGCAAGTAATTTTTATAAATAAAAAAATTAAGAACATTTTTGCAAGAAAAAACAAATATTGTATTCACGCCGAAATTTAAACTCAGAGTAATATTTGTTTCCAATAAAATAAAAAATACAAAATGGAAGTAACAATAGAAACATACACCGTTAAAAATGCTTATTTTAGGAATGCGATTTTTCACAATATGTGACAGGTATTTTTTCTTCTTAAATTTAATATAACCTTAGTCCTAAGCTTTTCTTCTTAAAACTAGTAAAATTACCATACAATTAGTAAAAAAGTTCTAGATATAAGACTAAAAATGCTTATTTAAGAAAAGTTCTTGTTTTTAGAAGAATACTTTAAGAATAAAAATCTTGTAAATTTAAGAATAATTTTTTCCAGACTTAAACATTGAATTTTTAAATTTTGAAAGAAAAAATACTTGTCTCACTTTAACTATTATTTTTTCCTTAAATTAAGTGGTTATTTTTGTGAGTATAAAATTAAGTAACAGTAAAACTGTAAGGTTACATATATAGCTGCACTGAGAGGAGCATTTATTAAAAAGAAATAAATATTTATTTATTTTAAATAAATTGTTTATTAAAATAAGAGATAAATAAAATTTTCGTTTATATTAAATAAATTAATTTGTTCTATATATTTATTTCCAAGAAATGAAAAATTTATTTAAAAGTAATAAAAATTAAAGTGAAACGAAATAAATAAAGTGTAATACAATTTAGTTTAAATAAAAAAATTATTACCGTCCAGTAAAAAAACAATATTAAATTTCTTTCTTAAAGTGTAATAAAATTAAAAATAATAAATATTTTATATTTATTTATTTAAAGTCTTTTTAAATTAAAATTAAAAATAAAAAAGTTTATCATTTCTTAAATATTTTTTT
>AGDA01038676.1:0-11390 GCA_000281935.1 Mengenilla moldrzyki | reverse complement strand
TTATAGTTTTGTTTTCATACTTTTCAAAACATGTTATATTTTGTTTAAAAAACTTATTTTTTGCTCCTTTATCACTCAATTTGAGCCGAAATTTACCTAATTTTAGGAGATCGGCTCCCCGGGGAGCCGCAGCTCACACTTTGGAAATCACTGTTTTAGAACACATTTTAAAATATTGATAGGGTGACAAACACTACCTAATTTAAATCGACAAATTCCTTCCATAATTTCTCATTTTCTCACAGTTTATTTTCTTACAAATAAATAATAAACAAACATGTTAAAAAATTATAAATTATTATTCAAATTTTATAGATACGGAGAAAAGCATTTTTATCTGTTGAATACAGATGCTAGGTTGTCCGCAAGCACGACGTTGAGAGCCTCTGAAATAAGCGATTTAAAAAGTCTTACATTTAAATTTTTTTTTAAAAAAAACAAAGTAGTAATAAAATTAGATTTTATGAAATTGTTGTTTAATGGCTTCTATTGAAAGCTCTAATTTATGAGAAAATCATTTTTGTTAAATATCCAATACATATGTGTTTTGTTTGCAATAAATGGGTTTAATGATATCTTGAACTGACTATGCGTAAGTCAGTAAAAAAAATTATGGCGTTTTCTTTCATTAGATTGATAAAACAGTATTAGAAACCCATAGCTATTTGCAATCGCATGACTTCTAATGGACATTCACTAATCACGGATAAAAATTTCTACTTATTTTTAAGTAGATGTTTACTTAAAATTGGGACAAGCAGAATTGAAATACTAAAAAATTCATATGAATATACTTACTTTTTGCTATATAAGCATACAAATTTTAATTTCAAGTATATTTTTACTAAATCTTATAATATTTTTATATAAGAACGAAATTTTTTATACTAGTCTTAAATCTAAGTAGAAATTTTTATTCGTGATTTTTTTTTAGTAAAAATTATTAATTTTTTATTTCTAAAAAATTTTTGTAATCACAGATTTTTCTTTTAATCAAGTAGTTATTAAAATAAAAAAATGACTAAACTTCATCTTTTTATATAATTATATATTTTTTTAATTGTAACAATACGTCTTTTTGGTAAAGTTTATTATTTATTTTATTGTTAACTTATTAAGTTTTTGAGAAAAATATCATATATTGTACTAATATCTCAGGCTCATTTATATGTTTTGCACGTCACACTTTGGAAGCCTTTAGTACAGAATGAGTTATAAAAATTAGAATAAAGTATATAGTACTCATGTTATGAGTTATATGATTTATAAACTAGGTACACTATTAAAAACTATGTTTTTAATATTTTTTTTTGCTTTAACATATTATTCTCTTCAATAAAAAAGGCGAATAAAAATATACTGATGAAATTATTGTTATGAATATGTATGTAAAAACTTACGTTCTCAATAAAAAAAAGTCAAAAAGGTCGATGAGTTTACGAACACAAAAATAAAATATATTTACGAAAATATAGATACCTTATTTTTAAGAGTTCTTAAAACACACTTTATTGTTGTGTGTTTGAAGATCGTATACAATAGCTAATCATGAAAGGTGTTTTGGTAACTAACGATTTTTTTACGCATCGTTAGATAGTAAAAAACGATTTTCTTATTTTAAAGATAAGTGATAAAATATTTACACAATATTATCAGCTTTTCGTACATAATACAACTGCTCTTTTTCTTAAAAATAGTGATTAGTAAGTTTGAAGCACAATAAAATTTTTCTTTACTGTTTCTAAGTTTAAAATTTGATACTTTTGAAAGGTCCCGCGTTAAAATTAAAATAACAATACCTTTTAAATTACTATTAAGTTTAATTACAGTATGTTGTAAATAGATAAGAATGACAAAATATGAATTGATTAAAACTATAATATTACTTAGTGTAAATATAAAGTTTTTTATGTTGTCGAGTGTTATTTAATTTTTGGAAAGCTAATTTTTTTTAAATTACATGTTTTTTTAAATCTCTTTACGTTATATAAATATATTTTTGTATCAATAAAATACTGATAAAAATATCTACTGAATATAAAAATAACTCTCCATGATTACGCGACAAACAAAAATCATATATGATGTAAGCAGAAATATGCTTATAATATGTAAAAAGATTTTAATTTCAAAACCAGTGGTGTTAAAGATAAAACAATTTTACTAAATTTTGTAGAAATATCTCTTATCTCGAAATCGTGAAGAATTAGTCTTATGTTCAGTAGATATTTTTATCTGTGTATCCATATTTTTACTAAGTAATCAATATTTTCCTTTTTAAAATGAAAAAATTGTAACTTTTGTAATATTTTGAATTTGATTTGAAAAGAACTCTAAAATGTATACATTGTATAAAAAACAGATTAAACTACAATCTGTCTAAAATTGCAAAAATCTAATAAAAAAAGTAATCTGCTGTACACTTAGAAATAACTAATCGATAAATATTTATATTATTTACTACAATCGTCTCAATCAAGTACCTAAATATTTCGGCTCTTATGTAAGAAGTATACTTTTTAAATTTTTGCTAAATAAACTCTTTAAAAATTTAGTGTTTAAACTAATTTAAAATTAAAAAAATACATTATTTGGGTACAAGGAGATAATTTAGATTCAATAGATCATAATTATTCCTAGATTTAGTTGATTGCGGTTTTTTAAGAGTTTAAAAAATATATATCATAATTGAAATAGAACGCACGTATTAAGATTAAAGTAATCAGACTTAAATCTTAGATATTTTTAAAAAATATGCACACAGTTAATTAAAAATAAGTGCTAATAATAAAATTTTAATTTTTTTTTAGTAATTAAGCATAGTAAACATACATATTTTGTCGATATAACATCCATGTTCAGTACTAGTATATTACAATTACGATAATTTTCCCTTTAGTAAAAATATTAATCTTATTATTTGAAAATTATTTCGAAGAAAGTTTAACAAATACACTTTACGTTTATTATAATAATTATCACATATAAAATTATTTAAATTAAATATGTTAATATTTTAAAAACAGATATTCGAAAGTAACATGTATTGATTAAATTATTGCATTGAAATTAATATCAATAAAACACGACAGATATTTTAGGGCTTCAATATTTAAATTATTTTTTTATTTTTTAATTTTTTATGTATATGTGTTCAAAAGTAATAGGTATTTATTGTTCTCTGTCTTTTTTTTATCAAATATCAACTGAATCGTTAAACTTCATTGCGAAAAGATATGTCGATTTTGTATAAATATAGCGAATTCAATAAATATTGACTTGATGCTGTTGGATATCATTGGTAGAATCGAAATTACGAGTGCTAGGGTAGCACTCACAGTGTTCTATTGGCGTCTCTTTATACAAGTAGAAAAATTAGAAAATTTTTCCTGAAGTGTGCGAAGAATTTAATTTTCTGCTTAACTTGCGATCACAGCAAATAATCTAAATTACGCAAAAGTTTTCAGCGCAGTTTCGCTAAAACATTAATTTCCGTGATTTATGGAACAGCGAAAATTTTCCGCCAACATATAAATGCATGTTCATTTTTCTTAAAATTAAATTGGATCTTTGTACATTTTTTTCCTCTTTGAGTTTTTTACCAAAAAAACATATACTAAATTTGAATTTATTTCATTCCTTTCCCTTCGATAAAAAGTAAAAAGCATATTGAGACTGTTCGGTTTTGGGGAAAAAGGAATTTAACAGCGTAAGGGATGCATATTTTTCGCTAAACTTTAAGGGTGGTTCCTGGAACTGTTCCAGACCCACCTTTTGTGAAACAAACGCTTCGATAAAAACCCTTAATTTTTTATTTCTTTCCTATTATCTCAGTCGATTGTAACCAAACGAACTATTTTATTAAAGTGTTTTGCAAAATATGTTAATGTGCTAATGATGAGTGCAAAAAATATTTTTAAATGTGATACCGAAATTAATGTTGTTTCCAGTCCGGAATCTTCATCGCATTCGAATGCAGATTCGAACCGCAACATGACCGGGTTCATATCGCCAAAATCTCTAACTACAAGTTCGGACCATTTGCATGCCAAAGAAACAAATAATAATAACAGCGCTATTACACTAAATCAAAAGCCGGCATCAAGCTCAATAAATTTCTCGATTTCGAGCATATTAAGTCGCAATGAAGCCACTAAAATTGAGAAACACAACTCTGATTTATTTTCCGACACCAACTTGTACCCATGGCTCGATTTTAATTTAATGAAAAATAATGATGGTGCAATGCTTTCAAGGTTTGCTTAATAATTAACAGTATGAATTCGTTCCAGTTACTCTTAATCTCACTTAGATTGAATCTGATGTCTCATTTTGGGGCGCTAGCCGCAGCTAGTGCACGTTCGAATTTATACGGCAGCGTAACCACGGACTTTAAGAGTCTTCCGTGGTTTTGGGGACGATTTCAGCCATCTCAGTTGTACTTTGATAGACCAAGTCCAAACGGTTAGTATGTAAATTCAATAAATGTAAGAATGAAAACGACTGAAACCCTACAACTTAAAGATAATACGATATTGACGTTTTAGTGAAAATTTACCCGATAAAGCAATTTTCACATAATTCGTTCTTTCGACTAATTGCTTTTTGTATTTATGCTAATAAGTAATTTTGAAAAACGTCAATCTGTAATAAAATAGTACAGAATCCTTAAAAGTCAATTAAAGCTTCCTAATGCATGGTGCTGCACTTTTTACACATATCAAAACGTATTAAAAAGAAACCTCATATATTAAACACATTGCATACAGAAGATTTAGTTTTGAAAGAAGTACGAATAATTTTAGGCTCTTCGAGAAATTAATGAACATATGTATCATGTTTAAATCAAATTATTACATTTTAGTAAACAATAGAAATTAAAAAGGTTCCTTGTCAGTTTGAAAATTGCAATTTGTCTCTAAATTTAAAATGTCATGTCCTAATTAAAAAATCTTATTAAAAGTTTTATCAAAGAGAACTTCGTTAAAAAGCTCTTGAAATTTTCAAGAATAAAAAAAACTTTTTTAATTTGGTTGATGAAAATAAAAACATATTATCTGATAAATTAATTTTCCGAACGCTTTCGGCGATTTTATTTGAATCTGTTTTCTCGGTACACGCTCTCATCAGAGCATAAAAGATCACCCTTATCAAAATTTTCCTCCTTTTTATTTTATCATATATAACGAATTTATTATATTTTTTTATCATAAAAAGTAATCGGATACCGCAAGGGCCAAAAATTGATTTTGGGAAATTTGTGGATATTAATTAATGCGAATAATACACTGTGGCTTTTTAAAAGTTCTATCAATTTTCAATCAATTAAAAACCAGTTTTTAATGTTTTCAACCCATTTTCCAACGTTTTACAACCCCCTATCATGAAAGCGTTCCTTTTTCTGCAAATTTAATAAGATTAAATTGATTTTCTATTTACTTTTAACAAATTATTTCATAAAGCGAACGAAGCACAAAGCAATCTTAACACCTGGAATTTTTTTAAAAAAACTCCACTGAAATTTAATTGATCCATTTTTTCACACTTTTATCAAATCGTTCCAATTGGAATGAACCTTTTTGATAAATTTTTCAACCCTTAACTAGATGGAGAAAACTGCAGGACTTAAAATTTAATGTTAGTGATGGAAGACAAATCATGCAGTCATTATTGACTTTTTGTTACTTAAACATTTAATAGGACGAAAAGTTCACTATTTTATTAACCTAATGATTAGCGCACTTTGAAGTCGTGTAAATTAGGTGTAACTTTTTATGTAAGAAATTATTGTGTACTAAAAAAAATCTATTTAATTAAGACTTATGTATTGAGAACAACATATAGTACTTTAACTATTTAATCTGCGGGGTACTAACGAATTTTATACCATTTTTACTAACAAATATATATTTATAAAATTCATAAAAAGTAATATTAAAGGGGTAAAAATATCCAATAAATTATTTCACATCTGATTTATTTGGCATAACAAAAATTTGTAATATTATTATAAGTTTTTTTAAATGCAAATAAAAATGCTAATACAATTTTTATTTTGTTCAATTTTCTTAATGACTGGGACTTAATTATTTTAAGTGTTGGTATAGTAGCCATTTAGCCAATGCCATTAAATTTAAAAATAAAGTGAAATAAATTATTCATTTTTAATCACTTTGATTAAGTATTTAGTGAAATTTTCATGCATTACAATTATAATGAAGCATTTTTAAAATTTCATTTAGTAAATGTATACTTGCCCGATAAACCAGACCCAAAAAATACATCTTTTTATAGTACAAAAAAACGTCTTTAGAAGACGTTCACAGACGTCTGAAAGACGGCTTTAAAAGACATTTCACAAACGTCTATAAGATGTCTTTAAAAGACGTTATTTAGACGTAATTAAAAAACGACTTTTAGACATCTATTTAAGACGTCAATCAAACGTTTTTTAGATAACTTTTTAGACGTCTTTTAGACATCTAATTAATGTCTAAAAGACATCTCTGAGTGTAGTAGTAAAGACGTGTTTTAGACCTCAAAAAGACGTTTTTTAGTTTGCCGAGTACATTTAACAATCTTCATACAGTCAAAAAATTATTATCGATCTTAAGTGCTAAAACTTAAATATTTTATAAAAATTTAAAACATTTTTAATAAATGGAAGAAAAATATGAAGTTAGTTAATTCAAATTATTTATTACTATTTTTTTTATTATTTTTGTTAGTTGAAGAAAAATTGGCTTTTTTAACTAGTTAAATCGACCAATATTTTTTCATTGTAATGACATATTTTGTATTTTAATTTTTTAACAAATCAAGATACGTTTATTACAATTTAATAAACTGTTACTTATCTCGGTATTTAAACTGTATACTTTTAATTGCTAAACTAAGGATTTGTTTTAATAATTTCAAAAATAAACATATTAAATCATGTAACAATTAAAAATGTTATAAAAGACAATTAAAATTTGTTTTTATAAGCATATATTAAAAGTTTATTTTTAAAAACCGTTTTAATTTTTTAAACAAATTTATTAATTATTTTACTGCATTAATATCATTTTTCACAACTGATAAAATGATAAACATACATTAAAAACTCTATTATTTATTTATATGTAAATGAAAGTTTAATATCAAAAAGAATTCTTAAATTTCTTTTCCTTACGTGTAAAAAGAATTATAAAATTTTAAAAATTCCACAAATTACTGTCCATATATTTAGTAGTGTCACGAATTAATCAAATTAATATGAAGGAAAAACATTCTTCTATGTTTGTCATGATCGTGCTATATTTATTTAGCTGTCATTAAATCAAACTGATTAAATAAAATAGCATCATTTTACTCTTGTCAAATTGACACTGTAAATAAAAACAAAAAATTATGAATATGGCTTCATGTTTATATACCTAATTGATAAAAACTTGAGTACATAACTATATTTAAGATCGGAGTAAATTTCGAGTCTAAACTTATGAGTATTGCTAAACTAAATTGGAATCAATTTTGAATTTGCTTTCAAACACATATATTTTGATAAGTATCAGTTATATGGCACATTGTAAATCTTTTCTTGTTTTGAACTCAAAAATTTAATACATTTGTTGTAATTAAAAGACAATCGATTTAGAACTCTTATAAGTTTATATGGGGGTTTTATTTTTTATTAAAGAGCAATTGAAGTCAAAAAATCAATTTTCACCTTAGTTTTTCCGCATCAGTACGTCTTATTGAATATTTATTTACAGTGTACATATTACTTACCTTATTTAATTAAACTTTATTGTATTTTAATATATTTCAAATTTATATAAAACTTAATTTATTAACCCAATTGTAAGAGTTCTTGTAAGGAATTCGAGGCTTTTCTATAACCTTTAATGTAATTTTACAAATGTTACATTTTCAAAATTACTACTCGTTCTTTACGTGTAAATTTAGACATTAAACATCTTTGATGTTTTTTATAATTGATATTTTTATCAAATAGGCTTTTATTAAATAAGTTACAAACAGAATTATAATAAAAATGAAAACACAAGTGAAACAATTACTACAAGATAAAAAGACAACAGTAATTAAAACACAACATGAAGTCCTTAGTTAATTGAAAAGATTTATTAACGATACTTAAGAACAAAATAAGTTGTCATCCGAACGCTGAAAATAAAATTTTATCGTAACATATCACAATGATATAACAATTACATAAGTTTAGAAATACATTGATATTATACTTTTAAAAGTTTCATATCACTTTAATACATATATAAATCGTTTTTAAACAAAAATAAGATATTATAATAGTAATATTATGATATCATTACAGTAATGTTTTTTTATAAAACTTATTTTGAACATTAAGCAAAAAGTTTCAGTTTCAACACTTATTAGCTAGACTTTACCGTATGTTAGACAAAAATTTTAAAGTAATCTGGCAACACAGTGCAGCGTAGAACGCTGTTTTTTCGTACTAAGAAGAGAAATCGAAAATCGAAGTGCAATTTTCAAAAAAATTTCCTGTACTAACTATTTGCGATATAAAAAAAAAATTACGGATGTTCATGGACATATACTTTTTATGAAAAATAATTTTAACCATATAGCGTACTTACTTTTTTTAATAAAAATTAAAGCAAAAAAGTTATGTTAAAAAACATGTTTTTTTGACGTTTTTGCGGACATATTTGAGAATAACTCAATATCTGTTTGAGATACTGATTTGAAATTTTGTGAGTACATTGTCGAAGACTTATTTCAAGCTCCTGTAGATTTTTAATGATAATTTTTTTCTACGATTTTTTAAACTTTAAAAATACAATTCTTCCCCCCCCCCTCCCCCTAAAAAACTAGAGGATACAGAAAATTTTTATTTTCATTTTAAGTGTTTGCAGACCAATGTGTACCAGAAAATCATAAAACTGTAGAGGAGTATTTTTCGTTGCTGATTAGTGTTATCTGTATATTTTATGAACATTGTTTTAGAACATGGTATATTTCCCTCATTGTAGTAATTAAAGTAAAGCTAACAGAATTATAAATGATTAAATTTTTACTATAGTACTTAAAATTGCATGTTATTTAAAAAAATATTGTATTATATTGTATACTAAGATTTAAGTAGCTATTATTGGATTAGTATGATTTAATACAGAAGGACATTACTGAAACTAGCAATGTGGTATTCTCCAAAGGAAAACCATGGCTACATCACTTTAAATATATAGTTTTAAAAACGAATATTAATATTTTATAAACAGATGATTTCCGGATAAATTTTAAATAAAGTAAACGGGTTTAAATAATTTAAAATTTATAAGTGAACATCCGGAAAATTTTTATTAAAAATATAGGAATTTTTATACTCAAAATTATTTTTACCCGAAAATTTGATCATCAAAATCACAGATATCATTTTGTTAGCAATCCAGGTTGATGAATTTAATTATTAAAAAAATTTAACTTGATAATTTTAAAATAATCAATTATTCGTATTTGATTAATTGTTAACAGAATTTAAAGATCTTTATTCTATTTTAAATTTTAATTTACATTTTTCAATCCTAATAAATATAAGTTATCTTTTTACTGAAGTTAAAAACTATATAACCAGAATATCTATATAAATCGAAGGTTTATTTTATTTTTTTTTTTTATTTTTCATAGACTCTTTTATCAATGAAGAGCATTCACCGCCATCGTCACCCAGTCAAAATCGGACAAAAAGTCCATATCGTGAGACTGATGGACAAGTAGTCATTGAAGAAGAGATGGATGAAGAAGAAAGTGATGATGATGAAAACAAAGATAAAAAATCTTTAAGGCCCTCAAGTCCAACAAACTGCTCTTCGAATTCTGCAAATACAAACCTAAATAAGCGCAAGAAGAAAACAAGAACTGTTTTCTCGAGATCTCAAGTATTTCAACTGGAATCAACGTTTGATATGAAAAGATATTTATCGTCTTCGGAACGAGCAGGCTTAGCCGCTAGCTTACATTTGACCGAAACACAAGTGAAAATCTGGTTTCAAAACCGACGCAATAAATGGAAACGACAATTGGCCGCTGAGCTCGAAGCTGCTAACATGGCGCACGCAGCTCAGAGGCTTGTTCGAGTTCCTATATTATATCACGACGCAAGCAATTCGTCAGCTTCGGCTGCAGTAAGACATAGTTTTGAGCTATCTCAACAACAGCCGCAAGCGCAACCGACTCCACATCATCATCACCATCATCCGGGCAGTTTCGATGCCACTAATAGGGACTCAAATATTACCAACAATGTTACCGGTGGCAATGCCATGTTTCCGCCAAGCTTATCTTTTTATCAGCATCACCATCACAGTCATCATACAAGCATACCGAACACGAGCACAAGTCCTGTAAGTCGGGCGCCAATGTCTGGTCTAGTTTAACATTATTCCCTAACACACAATTCGATCGCCGATATCAATTATGTAAATTTATAAATTGCTACTTTACCTCGTATGTTTGTTCTGATACATTTAACAACCAAAAAAATTCGCCAACTTCTAGGAAATTTATAGTTGATGCGTTCATTTTAATAAATGCAAATTGTCTATTTGAATTTTTTTGTTTTTTTATCGTCTTTTTAACGTTTTATTTAGCGATTTCATTTTAAGTAACATTTTTAGTACAAGAGAACAATATTATATTTTTATAATGACGCTATCTTCAAAAATATTTAAGTTTAATGTATTAGTATGTAATATATGAAGCTTATCATTATGAATAAAATAAATATAAAATAGAATGTGAAATTTGACATTTCGCTAATCTAAAAATTTAATATGAAAGTAATCCAATCAAACTAACAAAGCTTAAACAACTTTAAAAATATTCAGTAATTTACACTAAAAATTGATAGTAAAAAAGGTAACAATTAAATAATATATTATTATTATTATAGTTTGTATAGCAACGTATAAGAGAAACTATAATGAAAGTTACATCCGTGCCGCATGTACCTGATTTTTTTACTTCAAAATTCAAAAAAATTATTTCTCGGGAACTGCTTATCAGAAAAACTTCATTTTTGGCATAAAATAAAGAAAATTTTAAATAGTTTAAGCCAAGGTATTTAGTTTTTCCATATGTGTTTTAGTTGCTTTGCAAAATTAAAATTGGGAAAAAATAGCATTTTTTGTCGTTTTTGGATTTTAAAATTTAATATCTCAGAAACTATAAAAGGTTTTTTAATGAAAATTTTTATTTAAGCTACTGGACCTTTCATAATTTTTTTGTTATAATTTTTAGTGATATATACCAAGTGGTTTTAGAGAAAAAAAAATTCTAAACTTAAAAAATACATTTTCACCCCTTCCTAAAAATTGGCCTATAACTTTTTAAAAATTTTTGCA
>AGDA01038632.1:0-17987 GCA_000281935.1 Mengenilla moldrzyki | reverse complement strand
AAACATTGTTCTTCGTTCGTTATAGACATTGAAATCATCCAACCAATTCGTTACAAACCAGTTGCATTTAAAAGTAATAATGCAAAGCTAGTTTTAGATTATTGAAATAGTTTATTAAACACATCAAATTTATTTATAAAGTGCATTTTGAACTTTTCATATACAAAAATTTTCAACTTCATTAAATGGTGGTTACTCACAAATAAATTGAAACCCTTAGTGTAAATTTAGTACATAACATAGGCAGTAAACACAGAAACACTTATCTGTCATTTTCTCGTTGTAACTTTTTGTCATTAGAACATTTTATAAATAGTAGAAAAATAGTTGTTTTCATAAAATTTATAAGTAGTATTAAGTATTGCTTGCAAAATTTGTCTAACTACATATTTAATATAAATATATAATTCAAAAATACGTGTTAACCTTGTAATCGGGGTCGAAGGAGGACTAAAAATTAAGCATCTGACAAAGAAATTAAAATTTAAACCTTAGATTTAAATCTTGAAAGCAAATAAAGCGTATATATTGAATTTAATATAAACTTGATTAATGGTTCAAATGTAGCTGTTAACATCTATAAATCCATTTATAATAAAGTTTACATCCCGCTATTTCCATCAATTAAGATTTCCTATGAGTCAATTCGTCAAGATTTTTGAATGGTGGTGACAAGAGTGATCCAAGCTGATCGCTATTTTATATATGATTTTATTACTTAATGAAACTCAAAAAAGAGATGTAAAAATTTTTTTTACAATTATTTTTGGTGTAAAAAATTCTACAGTAACATAAATATTTGGTAATTTTAAATTAAGTTAAAAATTAATAAGAAATTATTTTTAATAAATAATACACTGAGAAAAATTAATGATGTGTTCTACAAGAGAATACAACAAAATAGTCGAACTCAACAAGGTATCTAGTAAAGTTAACAATATTTCTAACATATTTAACAAAAATTACTTGTTCCTTTTTGACTTTGTCTTTAAAAATTTATTTCTAGCTCTTTCAAAACATTTCATCAGTCATACAAACTTTGAAAAATAAGTTTTGTAATTTTTATCCATTTTTTTACGATATTCACTAATTTTTTTTTCAGTGTATGTGTGAAAATATATCGTATTGATTAAATGATTGACCTCTTTTATTTTATTTATAATTTTGAATAAAAAATTTTAGGTTATCATTTTAGTATACAGTAAGACCCCACTTAATGCGTAGAATACGTTTCATCAAAGTAGAACGTAATGCAAAACAGCGCTAAACGAGGTTATCTTAATGTGTAAATAATGGAGTTAATGAAAGATGGATAGTTAGTTTATAGTTAAATCATTTTCCTGGTTGTTTTATTTTTTGTTTTTTATTATCATCCGTGATTAAAATTAAAGATCATAATATTTGTCATTGTATTAATCCTTATAGTATATGTAAATTTATACTTACAATAATGTCAATAAAAGTTTTAAATCATAAAAGCTCGTATATAGGGCACCTAGCCAAGCAAGAAACATAACTACACTGTTTGGGCTGTGTTATATACATATTTGGAAACTAGCACTGCGCGCAGTTTTGGGAGTCCCTGTGTTGAAATAAAGAAACGTTAATCCGAAACAGCGTTAAACGGGGTCTTACTGTATTTGAATGATTACCCACAGAATATATTTTTTAAAAATAGTATCTAAAATTCATCTATATCGTGTCTTTTAGTCAAAAAACTCATATTAAGTGTCTAAAGTGTATCTTAAACACGACTTTGAAGAGTTACGACTATTTTAGGACTTTATTTTTAGCTTAAAGATATCTAAATCTTATCTATTTGGTAACTCAAAGTTAAAAAAATGTATAAAAATTATTCTTTTCCTACATAAGTAAATCGTATCTAAATTGTCTCGAAATTCCTATGCTTAGAATATAAACATTGATATCTCTTAGATAGCTTGAGATCAAATTTAGTCTTATTTTAAAAACAAAATGTTCTCCGAGTAGATATACAAAGATGGTTTTATAAACAAAATACTCGAAAACATACAACAGTTTGACTAATGTTAATTTTTTAGTATGTGAGCTTCCCTTATCATATATTTTTAAATATCCTCCCATAAAAAATTTTTTTACAAAATTCTAAAACTTATTTTAAACGTGTGTTGTAGTCATGAGCTACGAAAAATGTGTCTAAACTTTAACTTTAAATAAAAACAACTACTTAACATCTTCTTTTTAGCGAAAATGATTTAAATTCCATCTATTTGACATCTTAAAGTTTAAAAAATATATACACGCTTAAGACGTATCTAAATTAGTTATAAATATCTGTACTTCGAATATATACAAGTATTAATGGTTTTAGAACAAGTTTAGTTCTATTTAAGATAAAAAATTATCTACGCGTTTATTTACATTTTTGATAAAAGTACCCAACAAGTCATACGGAATATGAAATCACTATGACTTCAAGTTGGAAATTTATTATAATTTTTGTTGAAAATAAATTTAAAACTGTATATTTTTTAACGTATGAATTTTACATAGAAATTCAACGGAAGAAATATGAATTTGTTTACATATTTTAAAATAAATAATTTACTGTAAAAAAAATATAATAAAGTTATATGGAAATATTATATAATACATGTGGAAAAATTGGAAAAAATAATATCATACTTCCATATGTAATCCTTACTGATTCAGTACTAAGTGATTTGTTAAGTGTATCCCATTATAAAAAAAATACATCATGTAGCTATTTTATATTCGTTAAAATTTCTCATGTATATGAAGAAAGCAAATCCAATAAATTAATTAAGCGCAATTAAAACCTAATATAAGCATTGCAAAGAAAGTTTTAAAAAGTATTGTCAGTTTTATCATTGGCAGTCGTGCAAAAATTTTAAATTAAAATCATTTGTTTTCTCGTGTAGAGTTCTTTAATTGAAAATTCGCTTATTTTTGGAGGAACATTTAACTCAATTAAGAAATCTTTCAGCTTTGTTGTTCTTTTAGATTTTAATGTTTTTATTTATTTTTTTTTTTCTCACAAGTATGAAAGGCTTTAAAACGAGTGTAGGGAGGATGAAAAATTCAATTGATTTTTAGCGAATTTCACTCTTGAAAATTTAATACAATTTCAGTACGAACAAAATTGCGTCAAATTATTCCCAGTACAAACAGAAACATTTATACCAACTATATTCCAAGTACGTGCGTTAGACTTTATTGATATCATTATCATAATCATTTAGACCGACTTCAGTTTTATCTTCTTCTCCAAACTTAAATCAATAAAATCTCTTTAAATAGAAATTTAATTTCAAATTTTTATTATTAGCTGTGGCTATATATTGGTTCCCTTGTTCACAGTATTATTTTTATGTTTCATCAGCAATAGCTTCTTTTATTATTATCCTAAGAAGCATCCTTATGTTTACTATTGCTCACTTCAAATGTCAATTCCATTTCTCTTTTTTTAACAAGGAATTTTTTATTATAAGAAAGCTAATTTTTCTTAAAAATAATGAGCTGTTGTTTACAAAGGGGTTTCAGTCAGATATTTCATTCTTAACCAATAAATATATCGTTAATTTTTCTTAATCAGTGATTTTAAAGCACTATGAAAATTCGTATTTGGAATATATAGGTAATGCTGTAATGACTATTTTGAATTTGTATCCTAGTAAAGTTAGTGTAGCTCAAAGTTGCTGCGAAATCATCAAAAGACCAGAAATTGTCTATCGTTAAAAAAACACGACGTTTTCAATTCAATATGCATACATATTTTTACTCGTGGACTGGTCATCGAATAAAAGCGCGTGCTCTTAAAATTCTAATAAGTGGAAAAAAGAAAAAAAAAAGTTACACATGCGCACTCTGTCAGAAACAACTTTCATCTTGGCGACAACGTTTGTATTGCGATGAGCAGTCTATGTATATTAGGTCCATGTTTTAATTATATACAGTATATGAAACAATTTAAAAGTAAAATTATACAGTCTATTCCGGTCAATCGGACCACCGGATAATCAGACCAGTCGCTTATTCGTACTGAATCTTAAAGAACCGAAACAAATCCTATGACACAAGCCTGATATTATTCGCTTATTAGGACCAAAGAAGTGGCAGTCTCATTGCTGGGTTAGATGTTTGAAATGATTTCATTCAAGCGCAGTCTGTAAAAAGAATGCGTCAGATCACATTAGATAAGTTCTTCAAACCTTGACTGGAATCTGATAAGAAATTTTTCATTGTGCTTCGCATGCTGAATATCGTGTAGATCGTTTCGAAGAATTTGTTTAAAATATATTTTTTAATAAATAAAGTTCATAAGCAACAGTGTAGTTCTTATTTGTATGTTCACCATACACGTGTGCCGCACAATAAAGATCATAATGACATTTAATATGTTACGTAAAGCACGTCTCGTCTTGTAACATAGGGCATGTTCGTGTAATCAGACTAGCCGGTTATTAGGACCAAAATGATCGCGTCCCGATGTGGTCTGATTAACCGGAATCGACTGTGTTTACAAAATTTAAATTTAAACGGTCCTTATTATTTCTAACAGATAGATCCAGCCCAGCAAACCATATAGAAAAAAAATTAATGTTGAATATTTTTCTTTTTTGTTATGCAGGACTATATGATTTTTTTATGAAATTGTTGTATCTTCTTTAATTTCGGCCCACTGATGTTTTTTATACTTACTTATAGTCAAGTTTGTTCCCTAAAATTTAAAGCTAATATATATGGGTCGGATAAATATAAATGCTTTGCTTTTTTAGCAAATTAAAAAATAACAATGTTTTGTTGCATTTTTTGTATTTCTTCCATTATGAAATTGCAATAGAGAAAAAATACTACTGCATAGTATAAAAAAATTAACTAATTAATTCAATATGTTTAATTAAAATAGAATTTCAAAACAAAATGTTTAATATATGAGGATCTAAAGAAACAAAATTACTTTTAAATTATTATTTAAATTTATATGAAATGTGAAATGTTGGTTTAACTTTTACTGCTACACGAAAAGAAGTTTATAGTAAAAAGTTTATTGTTGATTACGCACTGTTACTTTAAAAACTTTTATAATAAATTCTGATATAAAAGAAATCTATGATTGCAATATTAAAATGTTTAAAGTTAATTACTAAATAAATAATAGTGATATTGTAATTTTTAATACATTTCATACACTAAACAAAATATTTATTGAAATAAGATGAAAAAATTTAATGTGCTTTTAGTACAAAACTTTTTAGAAAAATTAGAAACGTTTTTATCAGTTACTATAAACGCATATTTAAATTTGAAAAATTTTTGTACATCCCAAAGATGAGTATATGTATGACTTTTTTCCTTAACTAATCAAGGTTGAAATTTATGATTCAAAATCAATACGTCGTTTTAAATGTTGAGAGGCTATTTAAATTATGATCTTTTTGTCAATTACTTTTGTGTTAACTTTAGGCAATATTACTTACATTCATATGTATAATTTAGATAACGTGAACATTTTCTACCTTGTGTACCTGAAAATGTTTATAAAAGTTCACTTTTCATGTTGCAATGATGCCGTAAATATATTGTTCCAAATGCCTGTGCAAAGGAAGCACATGCTGCTCTGTGTGTAAATATCAATTTCATGGAAAATGTAAAAGTTTCTTCCTATTTTTATTATTAATTCTACTTCTTTCATTTCAAATAATTATTTTTATTATGACAAGTAAGCATTTTTGCCAGTTCTTAGAAGCTAATGTGCTAGTGTATTGTGTAAAAGATTATAGTTATGTTTTAATCTCTTTAGCAACCGTATTTTAAACATTAATTACTTAAGTAAAAGTAATAAGTTTTTGTAATTTTCACCTGTATGTTAATTAAGCACTTTAATCCCGACAAACCAAAAATGTTTTATTAACGTCACAAAAAAAAAGAACTACTGATGTCTTTAAAAACGTTTCGCTCTCTAAAAAAACGCTTTAGTCGTTTAAAAATGTTTGATTGGTGTATTTTGGTTTGCCGCGACTAGACCGTTGAATTAAAATAAAATTGGAAATTATAAAAACTTGTTATTTTGTATTTATGTAATTAATGTCTAGAACAGTGTTTTCCAAATTTTTTTGTCCCATGCCCCACTTTTAACACTTCTAGAGTTTTTATCTCCCCCTTACCGACATATTTCTCGAAAATTTTGACAAAGTTCACTTGAAGGCTTTAGTCGTCCAATTGATATTTTGGTAATGTCAAACGAAATTATACATAATAGTTATTTACTACATTTTTTAAAAATTTACTTTTTTTGTTAACTTTATAGCGATATCTAGCATTGTATTCAAATTACCGGAATCAAAGTGTTTAAAATTGGTCGAGCCTATTTTTAAATTGCCTTCTTTAACTATCAATCCCCCTCCCCCGTGGAGCATAGGCTCCACGTTGGAAAACACTAGTATAGAAGAAAGTAATTGAAAAAAATAAAACATAACTTTAATCTTTTACAATACACTAGCACACCAGCTTTTGAAAAGTGGCAACAGTGCTTATTCGAGATCTGTAAGAATAAAGTTTTGCTCTGTGCAAAAAGTGTTTTATTCTGTGAGCAAGCGGCAATTCAGAAGTGGTTTTTGATGCCTTAGCTTCAGATTTAAGCGACTAAACAAAACTTTTATGCCTTAAGCATTCTAATTAAAAAAAAATCCAGTGAGTTAAAAGTAAAGAAGAGCCTAAATAATTTTCGAATGCAACACTAATATGAGTCAATTTCAACATTACATGAATAGAGTAGGCTAAAAAAAATAATGCTATACTGTTCTAAAACTAAAAATAGCGTATCTACATAAGTAAATTAATAAAATATTTCAAATACTAATAATTTTTTGTTCTGTTTTATAAATAAAACACGTTGAAAATATTACAAAAAAATCGTTTTTAAAAATATAAGCAGAAATGTTAGTTTTGTAAATTTATTTCTTTATATTTACATTAAACATTAAGTGACTCTTTAGAAACGACTTAAGTATATGTGAATTCAAAATTGTATGAGGAAAGTCACGGATTAAAAAAGATCAAAAGACTTTTGAAGGGGTTTTCTGTAGCTTATTTTTTAAAATAAAAAGAAATCTTTTATTCTATACTTTTTTCAATTTTTATATAAAAATATATTTTTTTCAACATTTTTTAATTATTCGTCGTTATATGCAACGAAGAATTAAAAAAATGTTGAAAAATAGATTATTCATATATATATCTATGAGAATTTAAATAAAAAACCAAAAAATGTATTATTTTTTAATTAAAGAAAAATGAATAATCCAATTATTGTTCATTATTGACTTCGTTACATTCACAAAATCTTTAATTTAAATTTCGCAGTTTTAATTAACGAAACGAATTTTTCTCCTCGTTTTTCGAATTATTCACAAACAGCAGTCTAATATTTTAATGTTTTTTTTTCTTTTCGGATGGGTAAAGGGCCTGTTTTGCATAAAAATGTTAAAATAGCTTTCGAACTTTTCTCATTATTTTTCTAGTTCTCGTGGTAGTGGAATTCAAATGACGAACAATTAAAAATAAGTATTCATTGATCCATTATTAACAGTTGCTCTTCTTGTTATGTATCAATTATTTATTTTTCTATCAATATTTTCAATATTTCTTCATTATCGGCATCGTTGCAAAATTATCAATATTTTCACGCAATATCAAAGAAAAATAAAATCTCAACGTCCATTTGACGTTAGATTATTTTTAAGAAAAATCGGAATTTTCATTTTTTAATTGAGCAGTATCTTAATCAATTTAAGTACTTAAACATTTAATACAGCTATGACAGTTTAATGGTGTCAGCGAATTCGTTAAAGTTATTAATAAATGTAATATCACATAAGTTTAAATTGATAATCGATATTTAAATAATGATTAAAAATTATACATTTTCAATTTAGAAAACATTATTTAAAAAATTATAAAAAATGTGTAAAAAGTATTAAAACTGCTTCAAGTTAATAAAATTATTATAAATATAGTATTGTAATATACATTTTTAAAAGTATTTAAACATTGCATACAATTGTTATTAGGCATTCAATTCGATTTAACTTTTTAGTAACAAAAAATATAAATATATTTGTATTTACGCTTTTTTATAACTTCATTTCTCTTAAAAATCCTAAAAGTGTTTAATAAGATCCATTACATTAAATTTAAACTTAAAACAATTTCATTTTTCGGCATCTGATAATATTTTTTTCAATTTTTGCACATGCTTAACACAAATTAAGATTAATAATTAAAATACTATTGGTATAAACTTTTTAAAATGGTGTTTTAACTCTCAGTATTGTTATCATGTATATAGTTATCATTTTAGTAGCTTAGATTAAACCCCAATTTAAATACATCATACAATTTTTTCAGTGTAAATACTATAAAATTTAATTTTTTTGTAACTTTTGCATGCAAAAATTTATTTCCCCTCATTTGCTTATATTTTTTTCATTTAGCCATGTTTTAAATTAATATGAATCATGTTCAGTTGTACTTGAAGAAGAAAGAGATAACTTTTAAGCTAATGCACTGGAAAAATATTTCAATTTTTCAGCCAATAAAATTTTTATTGATTCACGGTATAAAAAGTTATTAATATTATGAATGTTTTATTACATTAAAGAAAATTTTCAATGATTTTTTTTATTTTATAATTGCAATTTTTTTTAAATTTAATAAAATTAATAAATTTATTACAGCCACAATAAAAAAAAAAATTAGCTAAAAAATTATAATTTTTTTATTATTTTTATAACTTTTTTTAATAAATATAATGTCTATTTTGTTATGACAATAAAATAAAATTCTTTTGATAACAGCTTATACACTGAGAAAAAAATTTGTTAAATACCGTTAAAAAAAATGACTACAAATTGAAGGTTCGTAGTTTGTAATAACAAAAATTTGAAAATAACTAAATTTGTATTTAAATTAATTGAAAAAGTTAGTAAAAATAAAAAAAATTGTTTTGTTGTCATTTTTTTACAAAATTTTTAGTTAAATCGACCAATAGTTTTTCTCCGTGTAATATACCTAATAAAAAAACTGTATTTAGTTTTAAACCATAATTTTATTTTTGAAGTTAAATTTTATATGTTAAAAACCAAACAATAAACACATATTTCAACTACTTAAACAGAAATATATAAAATTTTATTACAAGTTACCAAAAAGCTCGAATTTTATATTCAATTTTGTATGTTATTCAAACAAAAGAAAAAAGTTTTTAGATTTTGGCACATATTTCTTATAGGTGTATTCAGAAATTCTGATTTTCGTTTAAAAACTACAATATTCAATTACAGTATTTGAAATGATAATTTTCTTATGAATTTGAATAAAAAACTTTTTCCTACGCTTTCTTTACACAAATCGAAATTTCTGAATTTATCCAATATTAAAAGAAATTTGTACATGTGTGCCATAACGTTTTGTAAACTAAATCGACATGTTATGAAAATTGATTTTTCTTTTGTGGAAAAAATTGGGGCAGTGAGTAAACAGAGCGTTAATTTTTTTTCAAAGGAGCGAAGTCGAATTTCTTCGTCTTATACAAGTCCCAATTTGTTATACAATTTATGAAAATTTATGCAAATGGTTTTTTACTCTTTAATTTATCATTTTGAAAATTTACAAATGTATTTTCTTATACAAATTGCATAAAGTTACTTTTAATTAAATAAGATAATTTTTAATATTATAGGGAGAAAAATAGGAAAATTTAACTCACATCGATAAAACGAAATCAAATGTTATTAACAGTTTCAATGTTAGTATTAAATTCTCATTTTACTCTTATATACTAAAATTTAAAAAAAACTAACTAAAAAGTTTCCTATTGCCTAAATTTTCTCAAAATTAACCAATGAAGACTTTAGTAATATCACTAAATTATTGATCCTTTTCTATGAACTTGTATTCGTATACTGTTGGGTTTGACATCAAAATAGGTTTTCGAAGAATCTATAAAAGAATACGAATTCGAATACAAAATGCTTAGCACCCGATATTACAAATGAATTAATATTGCGGAAAAAGTTATAAATAAATTAAAAATAGGAATTTTCGCACTAAATATCAAGGAACAAAGATCAAAAAAGTGTTTGAACTAAATAAAACAGCAAATCAGCAGAATTAGCATCCTATTTGCTAAAGTTGCGGAATCAAAAGCTAAGATTTAATCAGCAAAATTCCAAACAAAAAGCACCATAAGTTAGATTCCAAGCAACAAATACAGTTAGTCAATAAGTCAGTCAGTCAGTCAGTCTACCAGTGTCAGTCAATCAAGTCATCAATCAGTCACATTAAACTATCAAGGAAAGTTTTAAAGAGCTTAATACATAAAGCACCCTTATTTCGAGATTTTCTGTCATTTTCATTTATATTACACCATTTTTTGGTTTTTAATCATACAAACCTCATTGTATATTTAAATACAGTCTTCTAACCTTAATAACCATTCATAACTGGTAGAATCAAGCCTCAAAAACAAGTTTTTTCTTTATAATATAAAATTTAATTTTATAATCAATAAATTTCGTTATATGAACTTATTATGAGTATTTAGTAGCCCCATCTGGTTCTAACAATACCGGGATGACATTTTAAATTATGTTATAAAAAACCGGCAAATTTAAATTAATTAAAGGAATTCTAAACTTAATAGAAAAATTATTTGTATTAAAAAAGCGGTGTGCTAAAAGACAATTTTTTAGTAAAATTTTGTATGAATATTTTAAGTGATTTTTTTTATTTTTAATAATTTTTTATTATATGTTATTAATTTGCGCCTTTTAAAAATTATCTGGAATAAAAATAGCACATATAATAAAATTAGCAAACATTGAAATGAAATATACTATAAATTGTACAAAATCGAACAAAAATTTCAATTAAAATAATAAATATTTCACTAAATGTAGCTTTTTTAAATATATTTTTGTTTTAATCTAATATTTATTATTAAATAAAATATTTGTGCATTTTAAATTTAATTTTGTGTAAATAAAAATTCAAGTGTGGAAAAAATAATATTTATATTTACTTAATATATTGAAAAAATATCAAAAATTTTATTTTCAAAATTATATACATTTCTTAAACTGTGCTTTGTTGGTTAAATGAGTTTCAGAAATTTTAGCAAAATCATAAAGACCTTACAATGACGAACCTTTTTAAAAGTCTTACACCTAATTTAGTAGTTCACACCTAATAGAAATCATGCTTAAAGTATGCTAAAAGAAATTCACACAATTAACATTTAAATACCGCTGTTATTTTAAATATTAGAATTTGAAACAGCTGTATTCTTTTCATCATCCAATCTCAAATATTGGTGTGAAATTATGAGACTTTAAACACATGCTTTTCTATTTAGTTCACCTTTCAATATAGCCTTAAAGATTATATATGTGATTCGAAATCATAAATTATTAACTCATATTATTTTTATCTTAGTTAGTGTCTGAAATATTTCTCCCGCCGAAAATCAATAGAGCTTAAATTTATTGTAAAACATTTGCTCTTTTGGGTAGATTTGATTTTCTCATTGTTTTCCATTTCTATTATTCACTTACATCACCACTATTTTCTTTCGAAACAAAATCCATTAACTTAATGATAACAAACTTTTAACGAAAAATTGATTGAAATGATTAAATTACTAATTTTGCTTTCGTTCCGAAAAAGTCTACTAATTTCATTACAAAATTAATGAACTTTTTCGCACTCATCAAATTCTTCTCTAAAATAATTTTTTTTTTCATTTTTGATAGAACTTTAGTCTTAAGAAGCTTTCATAAATAAAATAATTAAGATTAACGATATTTTGATATTTTAAAAGTACAATAATAAGATGGCAGTTCGAAAACTCGATTTCTTTGAGCGTTTGTAAATCACATTAACATCAATTTATTTTCTTCTGATCCCTTTTCAAAGAACAATTTTTGTACACAATTTTTTTTTTAAAAAATACTGATTAAATTTCTCAAGAAATTCTGTTATACTTTAAAATGAGGAAAAAATTATCTTGGCAAAAACGTTAGAAAATTTGAATATAGCATTCTTTTAGCCTGAAAATTTACTAGTAAAACAATCAGACCATTAGTAAAAAATGTATATAAGGTTCTTAAAATAACTAAATGATTATAATTTTTTTGTAAACCAACGCTCAACAGAATTATCGCTCACGTCATATGTTGTTTACGTCACACGGATAAAAAATTCTGCTTACTATTTAGTATAAATCGACTTGATTTTAAGACAAGTAAAAAGTATACTAAAAAGCTTTAAAAAGTATACTAAAAAGCTTAAAAAGTATACTTCATTTTTACAAATTTAGTATAAATTCACAGATTGTTAAGTATAAGTTTTACTAGTCTAAATTTTAAGAAGAAATTTTGATGAGTAATTAATTAACTTTATATTGATAATAATTTACTAAATGCATTGATTTTATAAATTTGAAGTTATTCTTTTAGAAATAAACTTTAGTTAGAACAAGAATCAAAATTTTGTGCTTAAATATCAAAATGGCTGAACTGAAAAGAAACCTTGACACAGGTGTCCACTCTGTGACATTGTGACGCTGCAACGTTGCCAAAATTTAAAAATTTTCAAATTGATGTGACGTAAGCGACACAATAAAAAATAATAATAACAAATTTACAACTTTTTTGAGTGAACAATTATTAAATGAAAAAGAATGAAAAAATGTCATTGTACTAAAAATTATTGAAGAAACAGTTTTTAATAAACAATTCTAGAGCCAATTGGAAACTAGATAATATGCCGATGGCTCAATCAATGATTTACCATCATAGAGATAGAACTATTAGCTCACAACCGGCTTTATCACAATTTCAATGAAATTACAATAAACTCTGAATGATATTACTGTTATACCGGTTCAATGTTAGTATGATAGCGTTGTAATATTATTGTGACATTACTGTGATATTAGTATGATATCATTATGATATCACAATGGGTGCATTAGTTGAGGGCTATTTCATATACAAATTTAGTGAGTTTTTCTCAGTTTAGTTTCTCACAGTGGCGTCACATTAATATCACCCTTATATTAGCTTCAAATGTGTTAAAAACGTTTTTAAATTGTTGGATTTAACGTAACCTTTACGACGGTGTATAATAAAACTTTTTAAAATAAGCTTTTAAGAACGTAAGGAAAATTCTTACCGCGACAAAGGAACGTTGATTGACCGGCATACTGTGTTGGATGAGCGGGAGCTCTATCGCCAGGCAGCAGATACGGGCATTGTCGCTCGACATTGTGACACATCGCTCGGCACGGCCGTATTTTCCTCGCATCATCTTTTGGTTTCGTTACAGCTAACGATCCCGCTGAGGCTTCAGTTTCAGTTTTGGACCCTTTTCTGCTATTTTCCACAACAGATCGGTCGAAATAAGGCAACAGTGTACTACAAACCCATTCTCTATATGCATCCTAAGTCGATAGATAAATAAAAAAATCGCATTAAAATTACTCATTTATCGCACATTTCTCTTTTATTCTGTTAACAATAAAATAACTTATGAGAGCTCTAAAAAGTACAAATTTTTGAAGTAAAAAAATCGTTTGCACCAATTAATTAATTTCCTACAAATTGCGTTTTTGCCAATGATTTTTTTCAAATTTTAGAAAACACATATGCAATGTATAGCAAAATACACACTTTTTTAAGTGGGGGCTAAAATCTTTAATCGTGAAGGCAAATTTTGTGCAAAAATTATTTCCAACACATCTCGAGATGACAATTTGATTACTGATATTACAGTTTAACTTAAAAAAAAATCACATCAAGTTATTTCTAATATTGTGTTTCGCTGCTCACCAATGTCAAGGACCATCTTGCTGCTAGAACTGTAAACTTTGCCAATTTTCGGAGTAACTTTTCGAATAATTTACAACAAACTTTTATTTTACACAGCTCAGTAGATAATTGATTAAAAATGAAAAACTAAAAATATTTTAAAGCGCAAACACTTATCATGAGCAAAAAGCTTATCTTTGAAAACAATGCATTCTTTCTCACCACTATCAATTGGAGAGAAATTCAAACTACAAAGTTCAGCCATCAATTCATTTACATTAAATTGACGAAAAAGAAATTTAATGAATAAGGACGTCAAATTTTTTACATAAAATTGGAAAAAAAATTGATTCGATTAGCAAAAAGTCAAGTTTTTTGGCATTAAATTTTTAAAATCTGATTAATTTGAAAAAAATTCCAATTCTTCGGATTTTGAAAATTTAAGGAAAATACGGTGTTCGGTTTCGGCATTTCTCCGACTACAAATCCTACTCCCAAAATATTAAGCTCTAAAATTGTTTTTTTAATATATAAAATAAAGCAAAAACAGAGGAGCTGGTTAACTAGGTATAAAATATTTGAATTTTTGTTCATTTGAAGCCATAAAAAGCTTTGCTGATTAGCAGCTTTCAAGTAATAATTTTTTGAGATTTAATGTAAAAACAACGTCAAATAATTATATTTTAAATATAAAAAGAAAAAATTAAATTTCTAAAAAGAATAATTTATCAACCATGCAAAATGTTTTAAAAAGACATCAATTTCTTCCTATACTATTGATTAATAAAGTTTATAATTTTTTGAAACGTTTTTATTTAGCTTCGGTTTTAACTTAACAAATATATTTTATTTTTGTTCTTATGAAATATTATTGAACATACATAAAATATTCATACATTTTAATCTTAAAGTGGTATAAATAAGACTTCAAATGTAAAAGAAATTAACAATTAAAAACTATATTTGGATTTGCTTGGCGTATAAATTAGGTATCAAACATTTCATTAACAAAAAAATATTTTTTAAACGTAGCTTATTAGGTTATACGAAGAACGAAAATGACATTTTATGCCATTAACTATGATTATTTATGAGATTATTGTGAGATTTATTTAGTAAGTTCGTAACGTATTGTTACTTTTCAGATAAAACAATAAAAATTATTGATTTTCTTGAATTCCTATTAACGGTATTTGGTGTCATTTACGTCGTCTATATAAATTTCGAAAATATATGTTCGATTAAAATTGAATGTAATGTATCAGTTTACGCCTAAAACATTGTCAGTTTTTTTTTTTTTCATGAGCAAAACAATAAAAATAACAATAGGCTTTTATAAACTTATGTGTAATAAATAGAGCATTTAATGAAAAACATCTTTCTTCTATCATTAAAATGGTTTGGAACAACTCGCAATGAATAACTAAAATCTCAACACTCAAGTCATGCATCAAGAATATTATTAGTTGGTAAAATTAATTGGATTTTGAATTCAAATATGAATCCCAGCAAAAGTTGATTTATAAAAGATCTTAAAAATTATTTTTTAAGGTTTAATTTTGAAGAAAAATCACACTATTTTAGTAACGACTTTTACTACGTTTTATTTTAAATATTTTACTGATTTTAAAAAATAAATTTACAGCCATCCTATCTATTACTGGACTATTAAGTAGAAATCAAAAGCTTATCTTATATTCTAAATTAGTGATTCCTAAAGTGTGAGCCGTGGCTCCTTGGGGAGCAGCGAAGTATTCAAACAATTCGGCAATTTCTAGTCTCAATATAAATGTTACTAAAACAGTTGAAATTGGATATTTTATATTATTCCAAGGAAAATAGTAAATATAAGTTTTTTATATTTCGCTGCTAAATGGACAATATCTTTAAAGAAAAGAAAGTTTTTCAAATTTTCATAAAGGTCAAAAATTTAGAAAAAAATCTGATGAATTGAGGAAGTCGCAAAACCGGAAAAGAATTGGAACCTCTGTTCTAAGTGATGGATCATGAAACTTTTTTTGATCGTTAACTCTTATATAGTTTTTTGAAATTTCCTTTAACCTCCATAAAATAATTTTCTATTAATTAAAATAAAGCTTTATTAGATACTGTGTTTTTACATTTATTTTATAATTTTAAATATTTCTTAAAGTAAAAGTATATATTGTTTAACAATAATTTTATTAAAAATAAATTAATGTTGAAATTTAAATAGCTTAATATTCATTGAATAAAAATATTTATAAATGAGTAGTGTCTTTGTCAATCGCATCCGACCCTCTGGCACAAATCGACCCCCGATTTTGTTAAACATATTCCTGAGGGTCTGCATAGACTACTTTTTTGCCCTCTGCTCTGCATAAATAATCAATTAATTTTAACAGTATTTCGATAAGAGTGAGATGTATTATAATCATGAACAAATAAAAATGAACTAAACAATGAACATAAATAATATTTTCAAAAACTTGATGACAAATATTCAAATGAACGCATGTATAAAAATATTCGATACCAACGGCTTTACCTCCAGCAGTAATAATTCAGTAGTAGTTAAAACTTAAGACCAAGTAATATTCAAAGAATAACCGTAATAAGAATTTTTAGGTAGGAGAAAATTAAAAACTGTTTTTTCAACAAGATTTTTATTTCGTGTTTTCAGTTTGTGATGAATTTAAATTTTCAAACTAGTGAAAACGATACGCGTTTGATATTTGATTCCCTGGTTATTCAAAACAATATTTCTGTTCGGCGTTTCATTAATGCTATTCGTTCAGAATTAGAGCCGTATTTTATGAAGCAATTTTTTTTCGAATCAATTTCTGTTCAAAATTCTATCCAATTTTTACCCAAATGAGAAACAAATTCGAATTAATTTGACTCGTGTTTTAGAACATCGAATTTAATGTCACAGAACAAGGTTTATTTTATAAAACGATTCAGTTCACAAATTTGAAATGTCACAGACCAAAAAAAATTCAATTTTTTCGTTTCGGTGGATTCGTCTCCAAATTGAAATCATAATTATCAAAATAAATAATTTCATCCGACGAAATTCGCTTTAAAATGGGGAAAAAGTAAAATTAGATTTTGTTCAACCATTAAATTTACGTTTCATACTTATTTTAAAAAAAAGAAACATGTTATTAAGATATAATTATTTGTTTCATAAAAGACATGAGTTTTCAACAAATTTAACAATATTTCTTAGGGGATCCAAAATCATCTAATTTTTTTAACGGACGCTTCATAACGAAGAATTAAAGTTTAAAAACAATAAGAAACTAAATTTTTTGAAAAAAAAAATTAATTTTGCTTATTGTAAAAAGTAGAGAGTATAAAAAACATCTAGTAGCTCATTAAAAAGTTTTTAAAATACTTTTGTCATTAAAAAAGGTAAAAAAGTTCTACATGAAGCTAATTTTCTACAATTTTTGAAAATTACATGACAAAAGAAATATACGTGAAATTTTGATAAAATATACGTAATAGCTACAAACATAGTATTGAAAATAAACTTATGAGACCTTATGAATATTTTATTAAAGGGAGAATGAGAGGTTGGGGATTTCGGAATTCACAAACACTTGTTGCTTATTTACTACTTATTTATTCTTTCCGTTTAACAAATTCTGTAAAATCTCCTGCTTAACGTACATCCATCGTAGATAGGTCATTAGAAATGGCAATTTATAAGAAATCAAAAAAAAATTGTAACACATATCCTTGCTAATAAGGACATAAAAGATAATAAAAATATCGATTATCCTTGAATATCTCAAAACGCACATCTTCGATTTTTATTTTTTTACATTTATTGTAAACAGTTATATAAGCTGCAAGTATGCAAAATTTCAAAATGGAACTGATAGCTGTACAGTCACAAAATAATTTTAAAAATAAAAAAATCCTATAAAGCAATTTACAACAGTATAATTATAAGTTAAAAATAAAAAAAATTTTTTTTGTGTTTCAAAAATAAATTTAAGATTTATTAATAATATTTGATTATTTAACAACGAAATACAATGAAATAATACTGTTGTGAAATATGCTTCAATTTTATTTTTTTTATTGTATATGCAACCCGCATATACATATAAATTATATCATATG
>AGDA01038627.1:0-20809 GCA_000281935.1 Mengenilla moldrzyki | reverse complement strand
AATTGAAAATATCGATTATAATTTTTACTACAGTGTTTTGAAATTATGCCACTTATCTGTCGGATACTGTATTAATAATTGTAAAGCTAATAACAAATTTGTCAGATAAGACCTTACTATAATACTTATTTCATAATTTTACAAAGATTGAAGAAAAAAAACTCAAATTGCAATAACTTTTTTTAAATTTAAATCCTGCAAACCAGAAATATTTATGGAATAATAATAATATTTTATACATATTAAGAAAATATATTTTTCCCATTATTTTTCTGAAAATAATTTATACAAATTTTAACATATTTATAAAGAAATATATGACTCAAAGGTTTAGAAAATATGTGTTAAAATTTTCTATTTTTCTTTCAACTTCAATTGGAAAGTAAATTTTGCACTCACGAATTTTTGTAATAAGAGTAAAAAGAATTCTGATACAATGTAATTTTTAACTAAATATTAAATATACTTTTTAAAAAACATGTAACGTAACATATTTCCAAGGATAAAAATTTCAACTTGCTTTAAGTAAACATCTACTTAAATGTTGGACCAGTAGAACAATCTTTTTGAAAGGATACTCATTTATTGAAAAATAAGTATATAAATTTTAATTTTAAGTAGGATTTTTACTAAATCTTATGATATTTTATACTAGTCTCAAATCCAAGAAAAAATTTTTATCCGTGTACGAAATGTGTATTAACAATTAAAGTATTTTTTAATTTCTTTTAAGATTTAAATGATCTTTTAAAATATGTTCTTACTGCCAAAATGAATGAAAAGAGTAGTAAAATGGTAAAGAATGATAAGTTCGCTGACATTGAAAATAACCATACACTCTTTAAATCAAAAAACACATGTAATATGACTGACTATATTTGTAAAAGGTGAAAAAAATTGTTAGAAAACTTTTGTTAAAATTCTGGGGGGAAAAAAGTTGCAAAATTTCATGTAGATGACATAAGATGTTAAGTCTCACATTTGAAAACCGATTTTTAGTTAAAATTTCACACATAATAACTTATAACGTTATAAATTCTTATCGAAAAGTGAAAAATTTTGAAACTCAAATTTTTGAAGTAGCAAGTTTTTTAAACCAAAAGAACTGTAACGACTATATAAAAGATATTGGTCACAAATTTACATCAGAAGATTTTCTATTCAAATATAGTATAAGTATGCTTATTTTGGATCAAGTAGAAAACAAACTAAAAAGCAGTAATATATTTTTTTGTTTCACGTGATAAACATATTCGAGAGCATAAATATGAAATGGAGTAAAATCGTGTTTAATAAATAAGTTTCTTAAATATTTTATACATATTTCTTAAATTAATGAATAAAATATTATCTTAAGGTAGGTAATATATACAAGTTATACACATTTTATCCATATGTATAAAATATGGTCAACATATTTTTTCTCATTAAAAAAATATTTTATCCATATGTTTTGCCCCGCAGGGAAGTTATATGGCATATAATATCTTTTTAAAATACTTTTAATATTTATAAAAAAAATATTGACCATAAACCTTTTTTTTGAAAAAAATATACAGTTTTCATCTTATTGCAATTTTTCCTATATGAATAAATGGTATCTAAATCGGTTTCAAATATTCTATACTTGTAATGTAAAAAATGGTATTTTTTAAACGACTTAAATCAAATTTAGTTAACATTAGATAAAAACACTTGGTGAGTGTTGGAATGTGTACACATTAAACCTCTTTTTTCATAAAAATTTTTTTTAAATTTCATTCATTTTTTTAAAGAAGACTTTTTCTTAGCTTTAAGGATTCAAAAGTTTTCCCCAGTCATTTAACCTCTTTAAAATTTAAATATTACGAAACATGAAAATTCCTAATTTTAAAAGTTCCAATATTGCATATGATAAAATGTATGCTTTTCAGTTATATATAATAAGATATAAAAATTAAAGAAATATTTATATAATTCATTAGGTAGACATTTAAAAGCTAGCATTGCATGTTTATAGAGAAAATTAAGCTTTGAACGTGAAATTAAAAAATTATCTTACGGTGCTATGAGCAAAGCCTGGATGATTCCAACCGAGAACCGAATAATTGCCTTCAATCGGTGTACTCATGATACCGATTTCATAAAAGCCACTGTTACCGTCCGTGCAAATGACTAATATTTGTCCATTTGTCGACTTTTTACGGTTATCTATAAACATTATATCCAAACAATTTCCTTCTTTCGTTTCGATCTTGAATCGTTCTCCGTTTCGCTTATTTATCAAATGATCACGTCCGCTTGACAAATTCCGATCTGATTTCTCAAAATTTATTTTTAACCTCCATTCTTCGTAAAATGATAAAATTAATACCAATAATGTATGTAATTAGCTTCAATGAGCCAGGATATATTAATCGAATTCCAAACGTATGTACCGAAATGTATGAAATTAAATATAGAGGAAAAAGTCGAATTTTTGAAACGAAGTCGTCTGGCAAATTAAGTGAGTATGATGTCTTAGCTAATCTAAATTTAAATAACACAAAATGTTCACATTATTAACGAATTTTAAATATTAAAGGACTGGCACAGATATAATTTTAAAAGTCATAATTTTAAATCATTTAAAAATGGTTTTAAATTACTAATTTCAGTAGCAAATAAAGATACAATCTCAATATAAAGCACTTTTAAGGTTCAAAAAAAAGTACTAGGATCAAGAAAAAGGACCCGTGTGGTCTAAAGCGGGTTTTAGAATGTTTACTTGGCGGTTTTTATAACAAATTTATCAAAAAAAGCTTTTCAAAATGTAACCTTCATATATACTTTTTTAAAAGTGTCTGAACATGGGATTATTTATAGCTCTATTCATACGACGTTTTTATGGTGATAAATGCTATATCAAACAATATGAAAAAAGTACCAAAATTAAATCAAAAAGAATTTGAAAAAAATTCGTTAAAAACAACAACTATTCTGATCATTTCAAAATAATCAAATTTTCATTTTATTTTCGACCATCTTACGATCGTCGTAAACGATCGTAAGGGTCTGTACGTAATTCGTTCTATGTTTTTCACAAATTTATACAAAATACATGATTCTTAAAAATAGAAAATTTGAAACGAGAATTTCATCTCGTCTCGCATTTCTCGCAAAAAATATTCTCCGGTGTTACCAATGAAGCTTCATATTTTGTATAGATCCTAAAATATTCAAAAATATAAAATTGATAAACTTTTCATGCTTTTCTTAAAATTTTTACTGATTTCAACAAAAACTGAATTTGTCACTAACTTACTTTGCCAATTCTCAACCCCTTGAACTCACACCCTGGTCTAATGCTAAACACAACTTATTGAAATCAGTGTAAATTTTCAAAAAAATATGAAAATTTTATAGGTTTTATATTTTTGAAATTTTAGGTGTATACAAAATTAAAAGTTTCACTAGGAATAACGAAGAAAAAAATTAGCGAGAAATACGAGATCTCGTCTGATTTTGCCTTGCAAACGAAATCTTGTCGAAGAATACTATTTAAAAATACTAAAAAGGTGAAATCGCGCACTTATTAAAATATTTATTTGGAATAAAATACTCGTGAAAAATTTGAAGTTTAAGGAATTTTATATTTTCTTATATTTTATCGATGGTACCAATAACAATCAATTTCACCAAATAATACCATATTTTACCACCATTTATGTATAAATATACACTACTTCAATTCTATTATTTAAGCGTGAAGTTATGAACACTTCACACAAGTAGATGGGGCTTTTGTTTGAATTTGTTGAATACAAGTAATTGCTCCACTGAACCACCGGTTTGTTAGAAGTACAATAAGCCTTACGACTGCAGTGCTAGGATGCTAGCTCCGTTTGGTAAACACGGTTTATTTTTTTATTTTATTTATTTTATATGAACACTAATGCAATTTGATTGAAATTACTGAGAAATGAAAAGTATAATAAAACTTCAACTATTAAAGGCAAATATAATTTATTAATAACGCTTCTAAATATATTAAGGTTTAGCTGAGTCATGTTTAAATCTAAGTGAAGACGAAACGATTAAATTTTATTGACATGCGATGCATGAGAAGGTAATTCAGTTCTAAATAAGAAGCGATAAGAAGATTTTATTGACGTTTTCGTATGTATTGATAACATTAAAAATGCTAATCTTGAATATTGCAATTAGTTACCCATTGTAAAAACAATATGTTGCTGTATTATGGATTTCAAACAAATTACGCAAAATACAAACTTATTTGAATCAAAAAAGTATATTTTATTTTGCAATCAAAACTGTGTATGCTACATGTAATAATAAATAAAATACTACTTAATTACAACGTACCATTAAATTAAAAATTCAAATTAAATAATAATTGCATTATTACATGATAGTGAATAAGAATACTTTGAAATTCAATTAAAATCTAGTTGCCCTTTTTCTTATTAGCTAATTTAGAAGTTTGCATTTAGATCTTAATTGTAAGTAAAATTAAAATTCCACATTTTAAATTAATATTTTTTTTAATGAAAACTTCAATATTTTATTACGTTTTGAGTTAATTTCCGTTTTCTGAAAAACAAATTATAATAATTTTTCAAGAAAACAAATACTACGGGTAAAATAAAAAGCATTGAAAATCGTTGTTTTTTAATTAAAAAATTATACGTAATGATATTTAATCAATATCTTCATTTTATAATGTATATAAAAAAAATTAAATGAATTAAAAATAAACAAAGTTCTCATATCAAAATATTTACTTTAAAATGTAGCTAAAATAGCTAAAATAGCTAAAAACATAAGAATTGATCATTTATGACTACACTGAAAAAAATTATTAAAATTTTAATAAATCTATTACACATTTCATTGTTTAAATGAATCAGTTATAAAACTGTTATTAATTCGTTAATAACACATATTACCCAGATGGGCAAAGGAAAAAATTTTTCTAATTTCTCTTCATTTCTATGTTGGTAGAAATTTAAACAAAATTGGCAGCATCTTTTGATAAAACCTTCCACAATGTTTCCAGAAAAATACTTATCAATTTTTCATAATATTTCGTTGATGGCAATTACAAAATAAATATAATAAAAAAATTCTCTTCACCAACTTTTTTTAAATTTTTTCAATGTTTACTCAAAATGAAATGCAAATATTTATAATAAACTTATTTTAAACGGTAACTCCGATCATTTAAAAAAAGAAACATCGTAGCGCCTTCAAGTTTTAAAGATAAAGGTAAGGGAACACTTGTCGATCTGGGTAATCTGGGTAATCTGGGTAATCTGGGTAATCTGTGTTAACAAACGTGTTAGACTCTGAAATGTCATCGGTTTACAAATCGTTGAAGTAGTTATAATTTTTTGGCAGAAATCTAACACATTGTAACTAATTTTACAACGAGTTTCGTTACTTTCATTTTCATATCAAATTTTGTTAAGACAATAACAATCCCTTTTAATTTTTGCCCTTTTTTTCAGTGCACTTACAAATCATTATAATCAGATCAAATTACGTTAACAGTTCTTTCATTACCAATTAATCAACTTAGAAACAAATTACTTGCTAATGGACACTATTTTAACAGAATAATGGAGAAACTTAATTAATCAGAAAGTAAAAAAAGGTAACAATACAAAATATAACTAGATAGGCATAGGTAGAAATTTTTCTAAATTCCCATTATTTTTATACTAATAAAAGCTTAAGTAGAAACGGCGAAATTTATTGAAGAACTACCCACAATAATATAAAAAAATACTTATTTGTTTTTATAATATTTCTTCTACGGTAGCTGCCGAATAATTAAATATAGCAAAGAATTCTTTTTGCCAATTGTCTTTTTTAACTTTTCTGAGCAGTTTATAAACAAAATAGAACTTTTTTATATAATTATTATAAGGAGAAAGTTAATATAATCGTATTTTTAAAGTCTTTTTAGAAGTAGAAAGACGACATTTATATTTAAAAATTAAGTACTGTCAAGTTTTTTTTATATGTATTACCCCAAATATTATTTATCTTCGAACCGTTCACATTTATAAGGAGAACGTGCAGAGATTATGAAGAGTTAGATATAAAAAAGGTACCAAATAATAAATGGAAAACTTTATTTTAAGTCCTGTTTCTTAAAAGTTTAAAAAACTTCAACTAAGAAATGGCTGCCTTAAAAAGTAATCTGGCAACACTATACTGCGCAGAAGACTGTTTTTTTCGTTATGAAGAAATTGAAAATCAAAGTACAGATTTCAAAAAATCCTCTTGCTCTAACTATTTTCGATATAAAAAAAATTTTTTACGGATGTTAAAAGCACATATACTTTTTAGGTAAAATAATTTTAACGTCATAACGTACTTACTTTTTTAAAAAAAAAATAAAGACAAAAAAATTTTGCAAAAAAACATGTTTTTTTGACGTTTTTCCAGACATATTTGAGAATAACTCAAGATCTGTTTGAGCTATTGACTTGAAATTTTGTGGATACATTATCAAAGACTTTTTTATTTTTCTGCAAAATTCTAATGTCATAGCTTAAAGAAATTTTTTTACGATTTTTTAAACTTAAAAATACATTTTCCCCCTTCCTAAAAAAACTAGAGGATACAGAAAATTAAGAATATTAATAAATAATATTTCATAATACATATTTTATTTTATTTTCTTCACCTTTATTCATTGAAATAATGACCTACAAGGCATCACTTAAAAAAATAGTGAACAAAAATTGACCCACGGCTGAAAAAGGTTTCTCATCGTTGCTCTAAGATGTCATTCTTTTTTTGCGATACTCTTTAAACTAATTAATATTCTGTTACTACTATATTACAAATTTTTTCCACATTGCACTCAATTCGATAAAGTAAATAAGAAATTAACAGCTCACGATAAACCATAAGACATATTTGAGTTAGTCAAATTTGACTAATTGAGTCTAGACTCAAAATCAATCGACTTTGATACATATTTGTTATGTCAATGAATCAAACTTCATATTTCAAAGTGAACAGTTTTGAGTGGACTTTTCGATAAATTACACGTAATTGGTTTGTCGCGTTGTTATATCAACTATTATAACAATTGGAACAAATACCATTTAGCAGTAAAAAACATGAAAACGATAATTTTTTTATTGTTTTAGAGCATAAGATTAACGAGTTTCAAAAAAACCGTTCATAGGATATTTTTTTTATATAAATCAAAACTAATATAAAATCGAAACAAAAAATCACCTTTCAGATTTACAGGAATATTCAATAGGCCATGCTTTAAAATCGAAGTCGTATCGGACTATCTTTTCTTTGATTGCAGGTGGAATAACTTTATTTTGTGGTAACGAATCGAGTAATTTTAACAAAGCTAGGTAATCAGGATTATTGGCTCGACCATAGCTACGAACTAACATCGACATCACTAATGTTAGACTAATACCAGTTATTATTTTTAATGTAGCCACTAGACCAGCCATTGTTAAAATTTCGGATCGGTTTCGCAAAAGTAAAACTGATAAAATAGGTGTCGCATATTTACCAACATTTAAACAAAAATATATCTATTTTTTCATTAAAGAATAATGAAATTTTTATTAACATATTTAACGTTTTTTCCTTCCTTTGTGTAAAGAAATTATACACAAAAAATCTAGTCAGTTAAAAAATAAACTCAATTTAATAATACCATAAAAATTCTAAATTCAAATATTTTTTGCATGTTATAAAAACATGAAGCTTAAAATGGGCATTAACAAAATGCGTCCTGTGGGTGACTTGTAGCCTGCAAGTTTACAGTTTGTGACTCGTGAGGCAGTAATGTTAAGTTTTAAATATTTATTAAAATTTTAATGAAATCAATGCCAAGAAGAAAATAAACAAAGTAATAAAAATATATGCAAACCGTAAAAAATATAGTACGATTTAATGAATATAATTAAGTAGTAGAAGTATATTTATTAATTTTATTTTAAAGGACAGTTAATTTCTTAGAAACAAAGTTCTAAATAAATAAAAATTAAATAAATAAATAAAATTATTTTCTAAATAAAATATTTTCTAAATAAATAAAATATTATAAAATAAAAAACTACTTACAGTATTTAAAAGCTGATCACTTATATTCTCGCATAATGACTTATTGTATGGAATCTGCATTAAATAAATTTACTAATTTTACTTCATTTACACTATCATTAAATAAAATCTCAAAATCGATTAAATCTAATTAGAAAGAGTTCTAAGATGTCATATCTTGATTTCTTATACCAGGGGTTCCCAACTTTTTTATACTCTGGAGCACATTATAAAATATCTGTAGGGTGGCGGGCACCACTTATTTTTAATCGAAAAACACCTTCCATAACTTGTCATTTTTTCATTACTTATTTTCTTATATTTCTAATTTTGAAATAAATAATAAAAAAAAACGATTTAAAATTATGAATTATTATTTTGAATTCATACACACGGGGAAATGTATTTTTCTTTATCGATTAGTGGCGGGCACATAAAAATCGCTCTGCGGGCGCCATGGTGCCCGTGGGCACAGGGTTGGGAGTCTCTGTTTTATACTAAACTACTAAGAAGTTCAGAGGATAGAAAAAAAAGACAAATCTTTTCCTTAAGAAGTTGCTTTAGATTTATATTCAGTTTTACATATTAAAACGCATAACGCAAGAATAAGCAATGTTGAGTTCATTGAGGTCTTCTTAATCGCGAAATAATTTCAAAATACATTCAAACATATTCTAGATGAGAAGAATAATATAGACTTATGGTACCTACAAACAAATTTTAGTTCTAAAATAACTGATATGAGTTTTTGTTCCAGAGTTCTTAATATTAGAAATACAAAATGAATGTACTCAAAAATAAGTGTATATTAACAGCTTGCAACATACAACGTGTATTATTTTCTTTTGATAAATCGACTCTTAATAAGCAATCAAAGCATAAAAATCAAATAAATTTGAGAAAAATAGTATTATAAGTTGATAACGAGAGAAAATAACAAAAAGACTTGCTATTCGTTGAGTACGCCACCGAAAACTTATTTATGTAATTAACATTTGTTTGGTATTAAAGATAAATTAAAACTCATACGAATATAACTTATAAAAGTAGTAAATACAACTATTTCAAAATAGTTGCTTAACATTTAAAATAAGTATGGTATTTACGTTGCACGTAGCGAGTAAAAAATATATTAATAACTACAAACTTAGATATTAGAACTATTTTAGAGGGTAAAGAAAACTCTTTTATACATCGCTAAATTAATTATTTTCGAATCGTTAAGTAAACTTTTTTGAGACTCTTAAGACAACCATTTTCTCTTGATTACTTTAACTAATTTATGTTAATAGTCGAGTGACTATTAAAAATTGTTATTATAACGTATGTTATTTTTTCCAATATAAATTATTTGACTCTAATTTTTCATTCTTCGGTATTTCAAATTTTTTTTATTTATGTTTAGAGTTATTATATTAATATTTTTAATTTGGAATTAAATAAGTTTAATTTTTTTTTATCAAAAATTACAAGAGCAGAAAATAAAATGAGATGTTATATACATAAGCGAGAACAAAACTTAAAAGATTCAAACCTTTACAATTTTCTTCTCTATTTATAAATAAATTCAAGAATTTTTGTAGCCTATTAAACTGTTTTTCTAGTTACGTTTTTGTTACGCAACGTCATGCGGAATTAGCAGGCGTTTTTAGTCGTCAACCGATATTTAGGAAATAAATGTGAAAATTCTTTGCGTATTTCTCCAGCTAGGAAACCAATTTCATCCACTTCTGAAATATTAGTTGACGGTTAAAAGCGCACAACCCATTCACACACCCTTGCGAAATAAAAACGCAACTAGGAAAATACAGCTTCAGTGAGCGGTCAACGAGTAATACAATCCCAAATATGTTAATTTATTTTTCTTATAAAATATGCTTTTACAAAAATATAATTTTAAATGAAAATTTTCTTTATTATTCATCGCCGCGAAAAATACATCCCTTAAAAACATTTAATTTTTCTTTAAATAATGATTTAAGTGTGTAAAAAATGTTAATAACGGTTGATCGTTATTAGGAATGTGCATAAGGTTTCAAATAGTCAAGTCAATCTGAAATCATTCCTTATTAAATTTTAATAAGCAATCTTAGTATAATAGATCCATGTCTTCTACATCTGTCTATTCAATGATACAAAATGAAGTTAATATTAATTTTTTTTAAAAAAATTTGAAATCGATTTTTTTAACTTATGTATATAGGCGTTTTTTGGCGCCTAAACCGTTTTAAAAAGGCTTACACTAATAATTGCACTTTAAATCATTTTTAAATAACGTTTAGTTATTTACATTTGAATAATCAGATTATAAAACCTTTTTTTCAATAAATGAATTGGTTTGCACAACACTCTGTTTACAAACCAAAAATCGACTTCTCAAAAATAAATACCTTAAATACCTTAAAAAAAGGTATAAATTTTTTAACAATTCTTAAGAATTGTAAGTCGCCAAAAAACGCTTTATATATATTAAAATATAAATCCTTTCGGTTTAAGCTCATAAATATGCCTTGTTACTAAATTTTTACCACTTGCACCAAAGCAGCATCACAAATTAAGCTTGTAAATCAATTTTCGTACATTCGTGGCTTCTACTTTTTATTACTAAAGTTTTTTCATGATCTATTTCCTTAAGTAGAAAGACGTAACACATAATATAACTTAATAAAGGGAAATTCACTATATTTAAATTTTAAATGATTAAAGTATTAAAATCAAATCTTAGATGTTGTATAAAAATAAATTTTAGAATACCCTAGCGCCATTTTGAAGAACAGCATAAAAGTTTGGTCCAAAGAAACATTTTTTTAGTAGATCAAAGTTTGGTATGCTATACGGCATATTTAAAAACGATTTTAAAAAAATATTCACAGTTAATACAGATTAGGACTTTATCACAAATTTTATTAATCAGATGTCATCGTTGCCAAACTTTTGAATATTATAAAAAAGTCGTCACATTTCGAAAGCAAATAGATGTTTATGGCAACAGTGTGCTTTTATGAATCACCACAGAGCTTGGAATAGCTTGTACACAATAGAATTTTGCATATGCTTCGGTGAATTATTGTTAAATTGACGTAAAGAATTTGACGTCGGTAAATGTCAAATTTCTGTTAAATTGGTAGAATTAACTTGATGCGATTTTTTGAATCAAATTAAAATATCCGTGATCAAATTGTCAACTCGTAGTGTGTTGGGTACTTATAAGTGTAGATAAAGCATTTCGGCACAATGATGAAACATACTATGGATACGGAGGTGACAATATTGCGAAAGCGAAACACATTACCACCGAAAGGTGAAAAAGCGGTGAACGAAGCAAGGCGAAAAGGAACCGATATCGAAACGCAGCGAAAAAGTATGCTTTTTGACTTGTAACTTTCCATTATTTCACTTGCGTTATTTACTTTAGTGTTTGCCGGCACTAATAAACAGCATCAAGCCCTGAAGAGTTCTGCGAAATTGGATCAGGAAGAACCGGAGAAGTTAGGCCATAATAAGGTGTCATTTGATGTTGGCAAATTGATCCAGCAGCGACGCATGGCTAAAGGCCTTAGTCAAGAGGATTTAGCTAAAGTAATACATTTTGTTGTATTAAAAGTGACGTATGTTTACGTAAAAAAATTATCCATATCTGCTTTCTGAAGCTTATACTATTTGTAAGTTCTGTTTTTGAGCGGATATAAATATTAAAGAGCATTTTGGAATTTCATAATTGCAACTTTAGAAAAGCAATACATATACACAGAAAAAATTATGCTTTAAATTTATTATGGTTAAAGTAATATTTGAAAGACTAAACTATTTTTATCCTCTTTTTCTAGCTTATCAATGAGCCACGAAAAATAATCACCGATTACGAGGCTGGCAGCGGTATAATTCGTCACGATATACTTACGAAAATCGAAAGAGAATTAGGTATCAAATTACGCGGCAAAGATATAGGCAAACTAATAGAAAAGAAACCACCGACTAAGAAAAAAGGCTAAGATACCATTGTCCAGATTCAGTCCGTTTTATCGCCATTTATAATTTGATTGATTTGTTTACCAATGTTTTATTTAATTATGTAATGAAAAGCTCTGTCTATAAAATTGTTTCAGTTACTGGAAAAAAAATTCTACTGATTTCAAATTGTGAAAATTTAATTAAGCATAGTCAAAAGAAATAAAAATTATATCAATATAAAAAAATTGTAAAACTGATTACTTTTTCCAAAAGAAAATTTGAAATAGATTAATAAATTTAAATAATTTTAAATATTGAAAATAATAATTTTTTTTTTATTATTGAAATTTTTCGTTATAGTTACCCTGCGAACGATGTGTGTTTTAAAACAATATTAAAGTTCAGTGTTTTTTTTTTATTTTCAATGTTTAATAAATCATTTAAAACTATTGTTAATTTCCTAGTTAATAAAATCATAAAAAGCATTGTTATAAAAATAATTGAAAACATTAATTTCGTCAATATTGGTAATATTTATATGCATATCACTATATATTTATGCTAAATTTATATTTTTTCAGTACTAAAATTACAACTCTCAAAAAATACATACGTTTCAGTAATGAAAAATTATACTTTTGTTTTAAAAATACTTTAAAACAAATGTTTGACCAATATAACATGTTTTAAGCACTTTTGGCTTGCAGGATATATGTAATTTTATTCTTTAATCGTTTGTGTACCATCGTGTTTTTGGAAAGTGCGATCGAAAACACCAAATAGTGTGATCGCCCTCCTACGACTATATGTTGAAAAACGCTAAGAAACGCGATCGCGCTCCTATTATTACGTATCAACATAGAAAGTGTGCTAGCTTTTTTTATTTCAATAAAATGTCTTGGTTTTTCTCAGCAAAAAAACGAAAGATTGCGACAGTGGCTCGTGGTGCGCAAGCGATTAAACATTAGAAAAATATGTAATACATATTTTTTAAACAATTTTTAAATGTTATTTTGCAACAATTCAAAAAGCTAATGGTTCAATATTTCATAAATTTATAAAGAATTGTATTTTTTAATGCTTAGCTATTTTAATATTTTGTCTGACGGCAAAATTAAATTAGAGATCTGAACAAAGTTCTACTCGGTAATTTACCGAATACAATTCGATGTGAAATCATGCAATGTTTTGCTTGCTTTATTGGTTTTTGTAATCATACCAAAAAATTACAATTTATATAAATGAAAATCGCATTTTATGTTCAAACATCTTTTTAAATGATTGGTCAAAGTTTATTCTTGTTCAACTATAAAATAATTTTATAGGTTATTCATATAAAAACTTTCTTAATAGTCCTAAAAACGTTAAAAGAAACAAAAAAGAAATAGACAATTTGAAGAACATTATTAAACAGTTAATTGTGGAATTTAGTTTCAATGAATCTTCAACAGGTGCGGATTTAAAATCAAAAACAACATGCATACGAATCAAGCGCAAGATAATGCTCCTGCTAAAAATTTTTGCAAAATGTAAAAATTGATTATATTTTTATTTAACAACAAAAAATTAATTCGTTTCTGAATGTTATTCTTATAGAAAGTTCAAAAAGCACCAGAAGATAACACTAGGGAACAAATTTGAACTTTGAAAATACCCCCTCGCCAGTTTTCACATTTTCTGTTAGATACTGGTCCCCATATACCCAAACCGAAGACCAAAATTTTCAAAGTCATCTAGTTTTTTTGGGAGGAGGGAAAATGTATTTTTTATTTTTAAAAAATTGCAGAAAAAAATCTACTAGAGCTAGAGCTTTCAGCTTGCTACAGTACTAAGAAAAAACAATGCTCAGCTTATATTCTAAATTTTAGGCCTTTATGTTTAATAGTTCAGAAGTTATTAAAAAAAAGTATCGAAAAACCGGCAAAAATTCACGATTTTTGCAAGAAAAAAAAAATTCTTTAAAAAAAAAATTAAGATCCTACAGCGAAAAAAAAATTTTTCTCATAAACTATTTGAGTTTCTAGGTATGTCGGAAAAAAAATTTTAATATCTCCTATAAATCATTAGAGGGAATTTGTTCAACTTCACAGTTCAATTTCGGATTTCGCTAGTACGAAAAACAGAGCGTTCTGCACTGCACACTGTTATCAGAGCTCTGTTTTACGTACATATTTTTACAAACTACACTTTTAAAATTAACGGACGGTGAAAATTATCATCTTTTTAACTGTACTTTTAAAAAATGTTGTTTCTCCATATTTTTAAGCTTCATACAGCATTATGAAATGTTAACTTCCTACTTATATTGAATATATTTACAAACTTCACTATTAACTTTCTTCTTATAATCTAATAAGGCCCCAGTACTAAAAAATTTTTTGCGTAATTATCACGTTTTTCATTTACAAAGCGATATGTTTTTATTTGTTAGTAGAGTATGGTTTTTATAAAAAAAAACATAAAATAAGCCACAGTTTGTAAGAAGTAAATTCAGCTGTATTGAAATGATTATTATATTTGATACATTAATTGCGCTCTATAAAACAAATTAATCTTTGCGCAAATGTAAAACATCGTCGTGAATTCCATCTTTCGTAATGATTTTAATGACTACACGGTCGCCGGTGTGGATGTCGCGCTCGGTAGCTGATATAAAACCGTCCTTGATGATGGATACGGCGCGTTCAACAGTTAGAGGTGGCGCTTGATTAGGTGCTAAACGAACGTTTTTTAGTGCCACCTGGTTATCAAGTAGTGATTGCAGCAAGGCACCTGAAGAACCAGCCGCTTTGCACACAGATCGTTCGCAATGTCCAATCGGATCATAGCTATAAACGCAACCGGCACCTGCCGCATCTAAACCGGCTAGTACATTCGACACGTAGTACGGAAAGAACCGGCGCGAATATAACATTGACGTGAGCAGTTGCGCGGTGGCTGGAGTTGACATCTCTCGATTGTGTTCATATTCGTAAATTTGCATACGAGCAGTAAGCAGGCGTGTTAATGTTAGGGTATCGCACCAGCATCCAGAGCAGCCAAGAATTGTACGACTTGATAGTGGAAATAATTTGCTTTGTTCACGCGTGTAAATGCTGAATCCAGCAGTTAGACGGGTATCGGAGCCGATTACCGCAAAGTCATCTCCAGCAATCGCAACAATTGTCCTGTAAAATTTATGATTAATGATTTACTTTACATACAGTATATTTTTCACCCTCCATTGTCAGCGTATGGATTAAAGTTTGCTTCCCTCGGTAAGTGATTAGACTCAGTAACATTGCAGACGATACCTGTGGTCATTTTTTTTTTTAAATAAAAAACGTCACTCTGACGCAATTCTAACAGAGTTGCCAGCAAAAAACTGTTGAAATTTTGAAAATTGTTTTCCAGGGATGAGCTATTTTTGTTAAATTTTAATGCTATTTTATAGCTATATATAAATTAAAACGTTTCATTACGATAAAATAACACTAACTTCTAAATTTTAATTTAGTTTCACGACGCATATTTAAGTCACAAGCGAAAATTAATACTGACCTATAGGTGTTTTCAAAAATATACTCTAGGAAGAGTTTGGTTAGTTTAATCTTTTGGAAAACTTACTTGAATTTCGAAAAAGTACAGAAGTTGAATAACTTTGTGTAGCTATGCCGTAATAACTCTTATTTTAAGAGCATATTTTTGAACACGCCTTATAAGCTGTTTAGTAAAATACGTTGGCGTGTAACATTTATACTACATTTTGTATCTGGAGATAAAAGTACTAATGGCCGTCGGTACCGTCGAGAATCGAACTTGGGAACTCTGGTTCACAGGACATCCAATGTAATTACGATATTTGTATTCGGAATTGGTTCCAAAATTTAATACAGATGTATTAGACCTATGCTACATTTATTAAATTATCAACTTTAGTTTGATATTACTTAAGACTGAGAAAATAATGTGAATTGTGATGCTTTTAAGGTATAACTTCTAAACATTCAGCGAAAGTTTAATGTCGATTTTGGCTCTATAAGTGTAGCATCACATAGGTGTAGTGTTGGTAGGAAAAAAGGATACGCGTTGAAATTAGACTATTCCTACATCGGTTACCCTACGCTTCAAATAAATTTACCTTATGAATCTCATGATATTTTATGCTTACTGAATAGTATAATGCACAGTAGTAGTTAAGACCTTTTATTTTTAAATTTTTACGTTATTCATAGCCAAAAAGAAGACCAATATGTAAAGTGCTTTATGCTGCATATGCTTGTTTTAAATCGCTTTTGTTCACTTTATGATAGTTTAAATTATTTAAACTCTATTTGTGTTTGAATGTTTTCACATTAATATTATTTCACTTACGAACAGAGTATCACTAGAGTGTAAGAAATATCGTATGAAATAAATAGTGTGCAGTATCGTCCATAGATTAATATGAAACGATAGCACTATAACAAATCTGAATATAACTATTATATTTTCGCGTCGATATTATTATAATATTGTAAAAAAGATGTCATGTTGATTTCATAAAAATGATACATTTTTCCTTTGTTGTGGAATCGCAGCATTTTTTTGATGTGTTACATCATATGTATATATACGTATACGTATTTGCAGCAAACGGAAAATATTTTATTATTTAGAGCAGGAGTTAGCAGATCACATGCGACACAAAATTAACAATTTTGCGGTTTAGCAATTATATCGGGGGCAAAGTAAAAATAAAATATAAATGTGAATTAGATACGAAACCGGTATATAAAATTAATATATAATTTATAAAGTACTAGAACATAAACCATAATTTAACTTTATATGTTTATTGCAATGTCCTATACAAATTTAAAATAACTGTTTTTATGAACACTGATTTTTTGCGGCTTATTTTATTTGTCACAATTTAGTTTTGGAGTTTGACACCTCTGATCTAGAAAATTTCGAAAAAGCAAAAGACATTTTTGAGGAAAATTATTTTTAAGTTGCTTAAATATTAAGAACCGTATCATTTTTAACAAAATGAATATAACTCTTCCCAAATAATTTAACTTTTTTTACTTTATCAAAACCACTTGGCAAGCACGCTCCAATTTGATCTGTGCCATATTTTATGTAATACTGATCTGTGAACAATCTGTAGTAAAAATCGTAGTGTGCTATTTTTTGTTTTTTAGAATTCGGTATTTGAGCTCACTGAAATTTAGTCTTAGAATGCTGGATATTTCACAAAAACAATGGTCAAAAGATGGAAATAAGCATGCGCTCATCTCAAATAAGAAGTAAGCGTATTTTTCATTTGTAAGTTTACACCAGAAATAAATTTAAACCAAAAGGGCTTAAAACGGATCTCAAACGTTCAGTTCAGCTATAAGGTAAGTTAAATAATGTTCCAATTTAAAAAACCGTCAAAGAAGCTGTTAAAGCAAAAGAACTTCGGCGACGATTTCGATCAAGATGAATCGTCAACGTTGGATCCGAAATCGGCAACTCCAAGCATTGAGTCAACTTCGACATCGTCAAAAAAAGAATCATCTCGTCAAAAGAAAACTTTACTTAGTTTTGAAGATGAGAACGACGACGATCCGGGTGTTGATAACGATAATCTTGATAAAAAAAGTGCTATTTGCGATCTGAAAAAAGTCAAAAAGAAGAAACGTAAAAAAATCATCCACGAAACGGAAGATGAAAACGAACCGGCTCCCAGTTCGACGTTCTCCATGTCGCATCCGGTCAATGTTCCATCAACGGAACATTCTGATAACAAATTGCCTGCTTTAGTTTCACATAAATTTTCACACGCACACATTCGCGAATTTGCGATTCAACGCGGTGCAATTCCGGATGCTGCAACGATTCATGCGGCACGTAAAAGCCGCCAGAAAGCTCGGCAATTGTCGACTCTTGGTTACGGTAGTCCGGAACACTTACCGGAGCTAGGTGATGCTGTTGATGATACGCCCATCATTTTTGATGACGATGATGAAGATGAAGATGAAAAAGTTGTTGAAATGAAGGTGAAAATGGATGAAACCCGCATTGATGAAACCACGATTTTCCTGCCCGGTGAAATGAACGATTGGGAAAATCAGCAGATTCGTAAAGGGGTTGCAAATATGAAGGTGAACTTAGTGCTGACTCAAGCAGATCGAGATTCGACACTGGTGGGTGGTGATTATAATCAAGACAGTACTAGTAATTTTGGTAGTGCAAAGCTTCAAGATGATTCTGATACTGGCTTGGTAAATAGAACGTTTGATGTTAAGGAGGAGGCTTTAAAAATTTTAAAGCAATTTGAAGATAAACTTGCCGACGAAACGAAATCAAGCAACGAATTTGAGCGATATTTAAATGAGCAGAAGGTGCAGATCGATCATTTGGAGAAGTCTTTTAGCGATTATTCGAACGAATTTCTTACGAATCAAAAGCTTTTAATGTTTCTTGAAGATTTCTTCGAAATGTTCGATGATAAATATGAAGAAGTGGATCAGATCGAGATGAAATTCTTAGGTAAGCTTTGCTAATTTTAGTCTTCATTTATTAATCAGTATTTGAAAGTAGTAATATATTTCGTTAGTCTTAATACTTTTAGTGAAGAGAGTTTGAGATTCTTATTTCCTTGATTTTTGTCTGATAGTTTCGAAGTTTAGGTTTCTTTTATTATAAGAGGTGTGTTCTGAAGTCCATATTTGAGTAGAAAAGGTGTAAAAAAATTATTTTCATTGAAATTTAATAATAGTTTAAACCTTTTGGGCGCTCTTTTAAATCTTTTACACTTCTTGTACTCGAATGTGAATTTCTAAATGCACCCAAAGAGTTGAAAATATAGGTCAATGTTTCCTATGGACTCCAAGGGAATCCTTCATATCATTCAAGAAGTCCGTGAAGAAATAAAACTGTTTTAGGAAACCACGAGAAATGATATGAGGCTTCTTTAAGCTTAATATAAAATTATAGAATTATGATCCATTTTCATTATTGTAAAAATTGAAATAAACAATGATAAATAGTAAAGTAATAATTTTTATGAGTAAAATACAAACATTGAGAGCTTATGAACCTGTAAATTTGATATGATCTACTATCCGCTATTTGTATTTGCATCAAATTTACTCAAATTAGAGTTTTCAAATGTGCTTACTGTGTCAACATGAGTCTGTAAATTTCATGTGAGATGCTAGATCACAAAAATTTTTCATTTATAGACGTTTTGAAAATGCTTTTAAGTTTTTTTAGAAAAATATAATTGTAATTTTTCATGAAAAATGAGATTTTTTCGAATTTCATTATTTTTAATAAAATTTTTAATGTTGTTTTTGCTATTTTTCGACTATTTTTATTAATATAATAGTGTTTTTTTAGCGCCATTTTTTTAAAAAAAAAGTTTTAAATCTCATCTCAATTACTATAATTATACTGATAAATTATTAAAACAGTGAAAAAATTAACATGTCTAATTTTTTTTTAAAGATTTATGTAAAAAACAAACAAAGCTGATAATAGAACGGCGAAGAAAGTATATAGAAACTCAGTCGGCTTCAGTTAAAAAATCAAGCGATTTGGAGCCATTCGTCGAATTGACAGCAAAAGAAAGGCAAATATTTGAGAAAGAAAAATCGAAATTGTCCGAAAATGTGAAGCAAATCAAAGAATTTTTTAACGAGTCGAAGATCATGGCCGGTCAGCCGGCTACTGCAGTCACAGTTTTGAAGCTCTTACGCCAAGTTCATGATTCAAAACTGTGCTTTTTCAATGATCAATTCGATTTCAATGAAACGATTCCGAAAGCTATTGAGCCGTTTATTAAACTCGACTATTTGCTAATCAATCCATTAACAGATAATAATTTTGAAATCGCGATGAATTCCGATTGGGCAGTTTCATTGATTTTATTTCAGCAAAATGACAACTATCTTTTGTCAAGAACTGTTGAGGAAATCCATTTGGAAATGTTATGGAAATTCTTACAAAATGCTTGGGATCCTATGAATAAGAAGCACTCGGAGAAGTTTGTTAGTATTTTAAAGTCGTTGATTGCAAACTATCCGACAATTAGTCGAGATTCGATTACTGTTCAAAATATTGGCAAATTAGCATCAGAAAAATTCAATGAGGCTATTGAAAATGATATTTTTATACCGTTGTTGGCTAGTGAAACAGTTAGTGATAAAGAAATGACTTTTTTCGAAAATCAGTTTGCACAAAGTATTCGTTTCTTGGAGACAATGATGTTGTGGCGACACGTTTTAAGTGAGAATATTTTGATTCAGTTGGCTTTGACGAATCTGGTCAATAAACGGTTACTGAGTGCTTTGAGCGTAGCTCAGAAAATCGATAAGAAGCAAAAAGCTGATTTAATTGTTAGAAATTTACCAAAGACTTGGTTTGATGCTAACATTTTACAATTAAATTATATTCGAAATTTTGTTGATAAATTTAAGTAATTCTATAAATTGGCTTTTTGCAAAAAGCAAAAACTTTTTGTTTATTTATCATCAAATAGTTTTTTCTAGTTTTTTATATAAGTTTTTATACAAATAAATAATATGAACCTTTATTTTAATTTATAATAAATCTGTTGTTATTTGAAACATAATATGTAATCCATGTATACTTGCTTTAAAAATAAATAAGTTTTCTTTAACAATGAATTGAGTGAGAAAATTAATATGTAAACTTAAGCTTGATTTATTTGCACAATGTAACAATAAACTAAACAATTGCGTATCATGAACGACTTTTGTGCTATTCCCTTTTTGTGTCGAGAAAAGTCAAGTTATTTTACTAAAATAAAAAA
>AGDA01038600.1:0-12352 GCA_000281935.1 Mengenilla moldrzyki | reverse complement strand
GCAAGCACGGGGATGGGAACCTCTGTATTAGGACATTTCCGATTTTTATATTTATTAAATATAAGTTTTCAGATAATTGTACAACATCATACATTGAAATTTTATTCCTAAATAGGAGTAATGATAAAACTTCAAAATAAATATTCATTAATTCTGAACCTCACATGAATGGATTTTAAACAACATCAGTTGATAATGAAAAGTGATTGTTATAATTAAAAGTTTCATTTAGATAATAATTATTTAATTTTTCTATATAATTATGAGAATCATTTGTGTGACTACAGTTGCCAGTCTCAAATCTTAAAATTATTTTTATCAGTTGCTTACATTTTGATTTCACAAGTTCACTTACCGCTATAATTAGTATTTTGTTGCTATTGTAAAAGTATTTGGCAGTGCTAATCTTTGATAAAGTCAAAGGTACTCGGAAGAAGTTAAATTAAGAACAACTCTAATCTTTATATTAAATAGAAAAATTACTAATCAATTAAGTACTTTGTGCATAAAACTTCAAAATTAATTTTTATGTTTTAATCTTTTATTAAGATTCTATAATAGAGATTTTAATCAATTTTTAGTACTGCGTTCCTCCTTGTTCTTTTTGGGATATGCTTTTTATTAAAGGAAAATTTAAGAAAAACGACGAAAATCATTTCCTCTTCTAATAGAAGTTTTAAGAAGATTAATGTCTATACCACTTTTCATTTTCATTTGTTTTTTTGCCTTTATTAACTTTTCATTCTTCTTGTGATTTAAATCATAATTTATTTGCGATCTTTTCAAGGAAAAAATGTGATTTTATTACTTTAATTACAACTGCGAAACGAAACCACTCTTTCTACTTATTTATTTATTTTTACACTTGTCTAAAATTTCGTTCCTGCATCTCGTTATTTACTTAATTACACTTTGCCAAACTTTCGACCCTGTTTTTCGGCTCCAAATTTTCAATCTTTACTAATGAATTTTTATTGACTTTTATTGTTCTTATTTCAATTTTTCCGCATCACAAATAATAAAACTAATTAATTTTTTATAAACGATTTACTTTTCTAAAAAGTTTTTTTTAAATTACACACATCTTTAAATTCGCATATTTTTTAAAAAAATTTACGATTTCCGTACAAATTTTATTTCCCATAAAATTATCTATTTTATTGTTATTTTTACTAAAGACTTGACAGGAAATTTGCCTACGGAAATGGAAATAATATTTTCTTGTTTATAGGTGTTCATTTTCAATTCAATGAGTTAATTGTGACTAAATGTTGATAACTGTTCAAAGCAAACTTATCTGTTCATTTATATATAAGATATTAAGTAAATGTGTTTGCTTTTCTAAGTTTCGTAATTATATTATTATTACTCAGAAGTTAAGAATTTAAGTAAACAGTTTTACTCATTTCTAATAATGTGATTCAAAATATTTTTTTATACTAAAAATTGCATTTTATTCGTGAAATCAAAACTGTTATAAAATTTGAAACTTGACTAATAGGTTAAAATAAAAAATACGTTTGAATTTTTAAAACTCTTAAAATTACCCAGTACGTTAAATATTAGCTAGTGATATGTAACGTAATCAGTACACTGAGAAAAATAGTTATTACTATTTGTGAAAAAAAAAATTACAAAGACTACTAAAAAAATTAGTACCTATAGTGATCATTAACTTCTAGTACTGTTTATAAAATTCGGATAATAAAAAATCTTGCACTCTATAGAGTAATAGGATATACTAAAAATTTTATAAAAGCTTATTATCATATACAATCAACTTTACTACAATTGGTATTAAATAATATTTGAAAAGATAATATTTAATTCCAATTTTCCAAATTATTCTTAATAAATTGTTTAGTGAAAAAATTATTTGCTTATTTGAATAAGTTGATGTAATAGAAATAGATAATTTTCAAAACCCATCATGACTTTTTACTCAAGTCGTGCCATGTTTGGTCTGTATAACTTATAGAGTTAAAAAGTAGCACGTTTAGTTACTGCACCATCACTGAAACTACACATAATTTGCAGGACAATTTGAATTTTTTTTTAGAAAAAATGTGAAAAGTGAATTTTCAGCACTAAATTTTATCCCTTTATTAAAAATAATATTTACCTTTTAAAAAAGTAGTAAAATAATTTCAGGTTTGAAACGAAACAATAAAGATTATTGTAAATTTGAAAAAATCTTGCAGTCAGTTTGCACAGAATTAAATGAAATTTAATCAAAACCAAATTCGAATCTATCTATTTTTTTAAATTAAAAGCATTTCAGAAAACTCATTCATAAATTTATGAATTTCTTTTGTTGGAATATAAATAAGATTGCTGCGATACGTAGACGTTTTACATTTAACTTTTGTCATTGATTATATTATCTTAATATCAACAATGAACTGCCTGTCATATTAACGTAAATGACATAAACAACATCAACTGTATAAATGGTAACGTATAAGAACGAAGATTTTTACAAAACACATACATGAATATTATTTTTTATTATACTACAGAAAACCTATTTTATACATAAACTATCATTATGCTGCAAAAGCAGTCTTAAAACATTCTATTATCATAATCACGCGCGATCAGCAATTACACTTAAAATTAAATTATCAAATACACTATAATTAAACAGCAATTTCATTACAAGTAGATTTCAAATTAAGGGAATTATTTTTAAACGGAGACTTGTGTATGCTAGATAGTTTAATTTTTTCAAGCATATTATTATACAAGCTCTAAAAAGCTTAAGACGCTTCAATCGTTTTTGAAATAGATATCACGCAGTGCTGTAAATCGCAATAATAATTGCAATAACTATCTTATTAGCAACAAAGTTCTTTTATAACTGCAATCACTTACGGTGCGTTTAGGAGTTCGTTACACTGTAAGGTCTTTAGTGTAAAATTACTATCTATAAAGTTTACATTACACTAGTTGATTTTTTGAACACGGAAAAACTTTATTTCAATTTCTCACAGAATAAAAAATAACTGCAAAGTCATTGTTGTTGTTTTTTAAATTTAAAAAATCCTTCCAATGGAAAAATCAAAAAGATGTGTAAAAAAAATGGCGTTTCATATAGAAGTCAAAAAATAATTGAACATGGATTAAATCAGGTTCAAAATTTCTACACTTTTTGTATTCAAATACGAATCTCTTATTGTAGGAGTTCTCAAACCTTTTTGTATTTTAGATTACTTTCTAAAATACCGGTAGAGTGGCAGATACCGCCTATTTTTAATTAACAAATCCTTCCGTAACTTCTCATTTTTCATAATTTATTTTCTTATTTTCATAATTTGTAAATAAATAATAAATAAAAATGCTTCAAAATTATAAATTATTAATCAAATTTCATACATGTGAATAGGGCGGGCACATACGAATCGTTTTGTGGGTATCATGATATCTGCGGATGTTTGGCTAAGAACCTCTGTTTTAATGGATCTTTACTTTCTACTTAAAGACCGCTTTTTACATACAACGTATACTAATTTTTAATTTTTATTTTGATTTCAAAATCGTGTCGTGAGTCTGTGTTTTCTGTTTATGTTTAAGCTGATTATGTTTAGTTTTTTTTCATAACATACTAAAATAAAACGTGAAAATTTCTGCATAAAACTAAGTAGAAATAATTGGTCATGTCACGTTATCCAACTGCTGTTAATAGATGTTTTTGTTTTAAGTTACGAAACACGAAAATAAAAAACGAGTATTGGGAAATGAAGACGACATTAATTTTCCGCATAATTATTTTAAAATTTAAATTGGAACGGAATTTTCTCGTTTGTCGCGCAAACGAAAATTAGTAGTCGTTACAATTAAAATAAGAGAAAAACAACAAAAAAGAAGTGGTGGAAGGATACGAAAAGTACAACTTGATTGGAAAATGTTTTCTATTTTTTTATTTGTTTTATGTAATGAAAAAAGCATATATACACGCTTTTCACTTGGTCGTTGTATAGCATTTTTTTGCTCGTGCAACGAATTTTCTCTCCGTAGTGTTAAACTTCTTCGTATTGCGAATCTGAATTTTGTGCAAAGTTTCCCGGTTTTTCTGCTTTTCGCCACGTGTGATAATAATAATAATAATAATAATAGAGCCGAGGAGAAAATGTATTCCGAGGAAAAAGCCGGTGCAATTATTGACTTTTCCAGTAACGTATGGGTCTTTTTTTATTCTTGATGTTGACAGGTTACGCTTTTTTTGGTCAAATTGCGAATATATACGGTTTGTTGTTCGGCAAAATTTACACGACACTTAACTTCTGGCCCCGAAGTACAGTTTTCCAGATCATTTAATTTCTACGGATTTTTTCGGCACTACGGTTGTGTGAATTTGGCAAAATTCAAAAATTAATTTTTCGAAACGGCAAAGAAAATTCGCGAAAACGCAAATCGCTCTAACACGATTACGCGATAACGAAACACACGGAGCGCAAAAAGTCGGCAAATTTGTAATGAATTGTTCGTTTATTGAATTTCGGCATTATTTCTTTCATTATTGTTATGAGTTGTGAATATTTAAAGTGCACGCTAATTTGCCAAATAAATGTATTCGAAATGAATACAAATATTTGCAAAAAAATGGCATTGTTCGGCATAATTTGGTTATTGCGCGTACGGTCTAGTATTCGGGCAAAGAGGTCGCAGCATGCCGAGTTAGCTGGCTGCAACCGCATCGATAGCGAGCTCGAATTGCCGATGGAACCGGAATCGTTGTCGTCACAAGGGCTTCAGCAAACCGATTGTTTTATCAACGATATTACACTACCTTATTCGAACTCTGTTGGTGGTTTTGTCGAACCATCCAGTCTTCCGATGGTACATGAAGCTGATATTGGTCGCATGTGGCCGCCGCATACGTTGTCGTCAAACATGAGCTCAAACATAAATTCATTTTGTCAAATTCATGGCTTCAGGCCACATTGCGAATCAGGTTCATTTCCAATTTCATTTTAATTTATTGCTAATATTAAGAAAGATGTATAGCTTTCAGTATTAAATGTATTCAACACTCGTAAGAAAACATCAACTTGTTAGATTAGAATCCTATTCAATTAAACATGTTTTTGATTGAATAACTTGTATTTCATTCTCACCCAAATTCATTGGAGTATGAATTTAGGGGTTGAAAGTAGACACTCAAAACTTATGAATTATTTTATTTCATGAACTGTTCATGTTATCGAAAAATAACCTTTACAAAGTTGTCCATAGTAAAAAAATACAAAAAATATATAAGGTATTTTTAAATCCAGGCTTTATTCGGCTTAAATTTTGAAGAAAAAAAACACGTGTTTTTTCTATGTTCGGAGCTTTTTAAATAAATAATAGAACCATATTTTTGTTCACAAAGTCTCATTGCGATAAAAAAGAAATTTATAGTGTCAATATATAAATTAAAATCTGTAGACCTTAAACTACATAAAACAAAAGTTAAAATTCCGATCAGTTGAAAAAAACTGAAATTTTTTTTTGATTCTGGGCAAGCCAAAATTTTAACCAGAAATGCTTAATATTATTTGTAAATTTTTTTACTGCATATAAAACTTTTTAGTTGTCATTTTTTGGTAAAATGAAGGCCTAAATTATAGAATGCTTAATATATCAGTATTTATTTTCAAATCCTAAATCTCATCTCTCAACGAATTGGAACAGGAATAAAATATAGGTTTCTTAATCCAAGAATATTTTCAATTCTATAAGGGCAGTTTAAACAAAGTCAGGATATGTTTCCTTGTCAATAAATTATACATAGTAAGCTGTTAACGTTTAGATCGATGTGAGTTTAAGGTATTTGTACGATGGTAAAACCAATAATCTTCTCAAGTCTCATATGACGTTATTCAGAGGAAACCCGATTATTTTCCCCATTCAGTTAATTATTAAAATAGTACCAACGCTTAAAGTTACAATAACTATCAAAATTGTTTTTAAACGTTTTTTTAACAATTGTTGTAGACGATTTCGTTAAAAAAATGTTTTTTTTTTAATATAAAATGACTATGAAATTATACTTTTTATGATTCGGTAGCTTATTTTTTGAATTTTCCGGAAACTCACTGAACCTGGTGGAATTAAGTGAAAATCTGTTATTATATTTATGAACTTTTTTAATTGGCCAAGAGTTTAAATTACAATTTAAATTAAAATAATATTTATCAACAAATATAAATCGTTGTACTAGGGGGCAGGAGGTAATTGATAAGACTTCAACAGCTTAAAAGAAAACAACTTTGTGCTCAATTCTGTCATAAAACTGTTTTTAGTACGAAAGTATGATATGTTTTAAAACTTCAAAGATGTCTTATGTTCTTGCGAATTTCTTCACTATGAAAAGTTTTATAAAACAAATTTAAAAGATAGAATTTATTAAAATAAAAGAAAATTAATGTAATAATTTCTTTACAATTATTTTTATATAGCTTATTATTAATGTATCGAAATTAATTAAAAAAATTACTTAAAACTATTAAGATTTCGTCACATTTTAATAAATTTTTTTATTAAAAACAAATGTTTTTTTATACAGCTTTAAAGAATTCTTACAGCGTAATAAATAGTCAAAATATTGTTAGAAATTCGTCAAGGAATTTTACTTTGATCTTTTTGATATGCATTTATAGGAAAAAAATAAAAGAAGGAATTCGAACAATTCAAAACGTAGAAATTGAAATTATTTTCTGGTCATCTAAAGCTATCAGAAAAACAATATGGCTTTATAGGTTCACTTTTATTGTAAGAATAAACGCATATATTTTTAAATATCGTTATTTTCTTTGCAATATATTTTTTTAATGTAACGTTAAAAAAGTTATCAATTTTATTCTACTGATTTTTTTCTCTTGAAACCTTCATTTAATTAACCAAAGCTTTTAACTGAGAAGGCATATATAAAACTCGCTCTTTAATATTTTGTTAGAAATCAGTTACAGGAACTGAAATTGGACATCATCAAAGGATAAAACACACTCTAATTTGTAATTTGCTTTCTTCATTTTTTTTTTAATGACATTAGTAAACATTACGCAGAAAGTAATGCTACAAAAATTGATTTTTTTGCTTTGATCATTGTTTTGATATCATTTGCTAACTTAAACATTATGTAAAATTGGTATTAGCTTTTAAATTTTAAGGTACAGGATGTAAAAACTTTTCTTACGCTAAGAAGCAAAAGGCTAAGGATAGTGAATTTGAAGTTTATCAGATATTTAAAAAATTTATAATATTAAGCATTCTTAAAAGAGGGCTCAGGAAAATGAAACTCGGCTACTTTTACATTTTAATTAACTACAAAAAGTTAGTTTACAATAACTATTGTTGTTTTTGATAAGAACAGATTTTCCATTGAAGAAATTTTTTTATATCAAGAAAAAATATACTTATTAATACATCAAACAATAGAATTTACATTTGTCATCAATTTTGAAACCGGAATAAATACTTTTCCAACTAAAAACGAAAGATAAACATAACATATTTAGGGAAGTAAAATATAAACGTAATTTTGAAAAACATCACAATGCAAATTGACTAAATATTTTAACTTTGATGTTCATTTGGCTCTATAGTCTCGTTTTTTATGCTTTATTTTTTTAGGATAAGTTTATTTTATTTTTTTTTAAAGGGTGTATTGAGAAACTCATTAATCATTCATAACATTATAATTTCAAAAATTTTCTTTTCAACAACGACGCGAAATGCTTTTTCAAAAATACAATTACATGATGCCAATTTAAAATAAATGTCATTAATTTCAAGCTTGCAACAGAATAAAGAAAAAAGGTCAGACGGTGAAGAGACTAAAAAAAATTCCTTTTCATTTGGGAAATCATTTTATTTTCGCCCTTAATTGAAGTTTTGCGATTTCAGAGATTTCTGTGTAGCTAGAAATCTATTCTGGTCTTTTGATCATATGCTATTACTTATCACTGGAAAATTAAAAGTATCTGATTTCTGTAATTTTATTGATTTTAAAAAAATTGTTGCCAAAATTTTTTATATATCATTGTGTTGCGCAAAATAAACATCTAATTATTATTAGAAACAAAAATGCATCATATATGCTTCTAACCATATATCTAGATCAACTAAAAGCTGGAAAATAAAGAACAATTTTTCGGACATAAATAGGTAATCTAAAAAAGTAAAATTTTTACAGCTAATTAACGTAAAACTGTAGATCATATAAAAAAATTTGAATTTTTTACGTAAAAATTCAGATGAATATTAGCTAAATGAAATCATGTATTTTAATTTCAAAATACACAGATATTTTGCAGATAAAAGTTTATGAAACTGAGAATAATAGTATACAAATATCAGTTGATATTACATAAACTTCTGTACATAGAATATCTGTATGTTTTATAAACAAAGTTTTTAGAACTTGGTACTTTCCTTCATTGTAGCTAATAGTTTTGTAAATGATTAAAACTTGAAACTAATTGTTATTAAAGTAAAAGGTGGCACACTAATTTTTAATAAGATGTAGATAGCAATTAGCTCATTAAAATGCTTTAATACAGAAAAACATTATAGAATGTAGCAATGTGTCACTCTCCAAAGGAAAATTCCTGGCTACGTCACTTCAAATATATATATATATATTTAAAAACAATAATTGATATTTTAAAAAAAAAGATAAACTTTGGATAAATTAAAGATAAATTTTAGATAAAATAAAAATAAGTTTAAATAGTCTGAAATTTATAATCAAATGTCCGGAAAATCACTATTAAAATTATAGGAATTTTTGTACACAAAATATTTTTTATCCGTAAATTAGATTATCTAAAATACAGATAATATATCATTTTTAGACGACTTTGCCAATACGGGTTAGACTAATTTAAAAGTCAGTTCTGTGTAATTTTTAAAGTATCTATAATAGTCATCCTCAAAATAATAGTATTTAATTTAAAGTATGATTTTTGAACAATAAAGATTTGAATATGTGCTTATATGTGCATTACATATCTGCTACTAGGTGAATCAATCGAAACGTAGACAACCGGCGATACATGGCAGTAAATAAAAGTAATGTTTATGAGTTATTATTTTAGCCATAACAAAGGCTCATTGTTTTAATTCACTTTTATAAATATTGACGTTTACTTTTCTAAATTTCAATACTAAACTAAACTAGAATTTTAATCAATCTTTACTAATATACATAATTTATTTTCTGTATTAATATTAATTTTTAAAAAAATTGAATTTCGAGCTTAAAATACGATAAAAACGAATAAATTTGATTAATTGATACAATTTAAATCTCCAATAATATCTCAGTAAAGAAAAAATGTAATCAAACTTTGCATTCAAGAAATTTAGATTTTATAAGCCTATGAAAATTCCATGCAGATTTTTTGAATAGTTATTTAAATAAAAAAAAAGCTGAAAAATATCATCCAAAGAATGCAATATATTTTCCTGTATAAAAACGTGAATTTTTTTATATTTATGACTAAAAAAATTTAATATTTGTCTAAATTTGAAGCAAGATTTCAATACTTTAATTTCGAAACACGTATAGAGCTTGCAGAGTTTGATAACCGATCATGCTGACAAAATTTACGTAAGCAGATTGTAATGGATTTACAACAATACACTTTTTGTAATTGTAATAACTTTTCATTTAAAATAGATTAGTTTTTTCCTTCAAAAATTGATTACATCGAAAACTTAATATAGTTAAAGCGTGACAAGAATATTAAGCAAATTGAAATATGTATATTAAAATGAGGATTTATTTTCTGTATATAGATCAAAAAATAATTATTTTTTATCCGCAAAATAAATATTCAAAGAAACTGAATTGCATAAAATGCAACTGAAATTGAATCGTAGAAAAAAATTTAGGGTTGCGAATTGTAAATAAAATTTATAAGGCATTCAGTTTTTTTTCTTGTTCATTTGAATACAGGAATAATTGAAACTAAATTGAAACAAAAATGAATCAAATCGAATCGATATTAAACTCCGTTTTAATTAAAAATTAGCACATTGAATGCAATTTTTTCTCACAATAATGCATGTTTTTAACAAACGATTCATGAATAAATGACTTCATAAATATTTAAAATTTTATCGAACCGGTTGACAATTGATTTTTAGTTTAAAAAAATGTTAATTTTTTAGCAATGTTAATTATCCAACTTTTAAACTTTATGAAAATTTTACAACGGCGTATTAATTACGTCACAGTGCTCTTAGAATTTATTTTTAAGCGTAGCCAAAATTTTGCAAAAAATTCGGCAAAGTTTATTTAACATAGTACGGTTTTAAATTTATACACGGTAAAAGTAAAGGGTTTCTTCATTATAATTTATACAAACTTAAATGATGTTTAAGAGACACCAATTAAAAAAGTTGTAGTTAAATGAATTATAAAATCGTATTGTCCTTTACGGAATGTATAATAATATGCTGATATCTAAAATGACCACCATGACATTAGTATTAATCATGTTTAACTGAAACCAGAAATATTCGAAGTTTAGTTTAAATAACAGACATAATAACTGAACAATGTTTGCAATCATTTATTTATTACTAAAACAAATATTAAATTAGATATGAAAACAATAAAAATATAGTTATTTTACAAACGAATGAATAATAACATTTTTAAATCGTTTAATTTTTCCGTGTACACTAAATTTGATTCACACGTCAAAACATTAAAATTTATTTAATTTTTAATCAAAATCATTTTCTTAAAAGCTCTTTTTTATTGACAATTCATTACTGATAATCTAATGAACTGTAAATTGACCATTTTTGCAGATTTGTTTTCGCATATGACAAATTGTTACTCTTAGGGCTCGGCAACCAGAGCTTCGCAAGCATCTTAGTGCTTGTAAAGCAATTTTAAAGTGTCCATATACAAAAATATAATTATAAAAACTTGTTTTTGGGCATAAAACATATAACATCAAAATATCTATCATTCATAATTGATATTCATTTTGATTAATGCATAAAGTTTACGAAAAACGAAACTAATCAGTTAGTAAACATCATTTTGGACAATATCAAAGTTTTATATTTAATCTTTTTTGTATCACTCGTTGAGAAGTTATGTTTAATAGCTTTGGCTTTTCAGGAATATTAAACGTCTTTAAATCGAAGAAATTCTATGTTCAAAATTTATTTTTTCAAATGTTTACAAATCTTTGAAAAGTTTTTTATTTTCTATGAAGACACTAAACTAGCATTTCCAACAAATTAAAGCGCCAAAATTTGCATTGGTTTTAAATTATAGTAGAACTTACTTACATTGATCACTTAAGTGAATGATAAAACTTAGCTATTTATAACATTTAACAATATAAGAAAGTTGAGTATATTAAAATCTAAAATATATTAATCACAAATTTTTAAAAATATACTTCTTAACATGTAATGCCTGTGTATTATTTTCATATTTAAGAATTGTTCCTCAATATGGAATGTGATGATGCCCGTTAAAGCGTTTTAATTTAAAAAGTGTCCATCTACTGAAAATGATTGCTAATTTCTACTATAATGTCTTAAGTTATCAATATATTAGAGATTTTTGGCTCACAAATTTTAATAACTTTAAGCTTGATTGTAACTTTCTTGTATCGACATATCATCTGGTTTAAAAAAACTTGATTAATAAGTTGCCATGAGCATTGTTATTCTATTTCACTAGTTTAAAGGGAGTTCAATAAGCGTTTTATTCTTTTAACACTAAATTTACAGATTTTCATCATATACCTACTTTCACTCAAGTGAGACAATTTGACTCATACAAAAAATTAAAGCTTTTGCGTAAAAATAGTTTCAAAATAATTTATATGAGGGAGTCTAGAAGGAAAAGATATCAACCTTTACATATATTTTATCACTTCACTAAAAACTATAGTATGTTTTTAAAAAATAAAAAAACATGTTTAATAATAATATATATATAAACCTAATTTTTTGTGTCGGAACGCTCACTTTATTGTCAATTTGAACATTAAATTTTGATCTTTTATCGAACACTAAATTTGAATTTTCTACGTTTTTTTTAATGAAATTTGAAATTTCCAAACGTACACAGGATGTTTTTTAGTCAATGTTTCCAGATTATTTGATACTTTACCGGGAAGTGGTGTAGTTTGTTGCGGCCAAAACGGGCGTAACGATCGTTTCTTATTCATTTTAATCAAATTTTCAATGAATCATATTGGCTCAGTCCGTAAACCTAGTGTTAAGGCATCAAATTTTATAAACACGTGTATTCATTGATAGAAATTGGAACAATGATTTTGTCATGTTACACACACACACACACACACACACACACACACACACACAC
>AGDA01038599.1:0-18423 GCA_000281935.1 Mengenilla moldrzyki | reverse complement strand
TATAATAAAATGGATTGAACTTCAAATTTATTTATCTACTTTTTATAAATAGTGTCATTGTAAATTTTAATTAAAAAATTCATAAGATACACTGAAGAAAATATTTTAAATTTTCAGCCAATAAATTTTTTATTAACTCTTAATGCAAAAATTAATTAATACTACGAAATTTTTTATTATACTAATGAAAAATTTTAATGAATTTCATTTTTTAATAACTATTTTCATAAATTTAATAAAAAATTTTATAAAATTAATGAATTTGTTGTAGTATGAATAAAAAAGTTTATTGGCTGAGAAATAATAAAATTTTCATTATATTTACCAATTTTTTAATTATAGAACATTATTTTTTTGAGGGTAATTTTGAAATTTATATTGAAGTGTTTGAAAAAATTGCGAATATTTTAAAATAGATATTAATTTCATTGAAAATTTAATGCTGAAAGTTCTTTTCAGTGTAACGTTAGAGTAACTCGACGTATTATAAATCGGTTTTCTATCAATACTTGTAAGTTTCAACACGTTTTATAAATATATACATCACTTTGTTAAAAAAGAAGACTATGTTAAGATGCCATTGTCCTTTTTTCTGTGTTTAAATATGTATTACCTTTGGTCTTTTACGGATAATTTTATTTACTAAACTTTTTAGGCATTAAATATTCATTGAGTTTAGAGGCAAACATGTGACCGTTTCTTTGTCATATTTTTTTATCAAAATTTAATAACGTGATAAGGTTTATCCAGAAGCGAAATGCTTTCAAGTGAACTTTTCATTTGTGCTTTTTTAAAGTTTAATATTTGTTTATTCACTAGAGAAGATTTTCATAGCCGTGCGGATCAACTTTGTGTGGAAACTTACTAAAGTAAACAATATGAAACTTTTTCAATTTAAATACAATTAAATTATTGCAAAAATACGTTATGCGATATTTATTTTCAATATGGATAATTGCGAAAAAAAAACGTATGAGTGCTGGAAGTTTTATTTGGGAACAATGTCGCACATTTTGTTATCGGCATGAGAAAAAAGCTCAGTGAAAATCTTTGAAATACGTGAAATGGAAAATTGCGAAATCTTTCATTGTTAAATTTTGAAGAAAGACAAGCTTTATTTTCATGTAGACGCTTTTATTGAAAACTTTTCATTTTTTATTTGAGATATTTCGTAAAACTAGATTAAGCTTTTGCATATGAATCAAAAATAATAAACGTGCTTTAATTAGAAGCTTCGAACTATTTCGATGCATATTTTAAACAAAGCTCACTTGTTTTTTTGCCAAAAACTTCTTTCATTTTCAAGTGTCTTTTGTAAATTTCCAATATTGCTTAAAGTGATTCTTATGCAAATGCCGTAACATGGAACGAAATGAGTATTCCTTTTTTATTTTAAGTAAACAATAAAGCACTAATATTCCTAAGCAAAGAAATGCTCGAATAAATCTAGTGAGAGCATGTTTGTATTAATTTTACTAACTTTATGCAAGAATGCATAATTTATCATTTTAAGCTTTTTTAATAGATGCTTGTAGAAATATATAGTAAAAAATATCATTTGCTTAATATTTTAAAATGGGTCTTAAACGATTTAATTACAGTGAAAGCCTGCTTAACGTGGGGTTAATATGTAAATATGTAATATGTAAATAATGGGCTTAGGAAAAAATGGTTAAATGCATGTTCTGGCTGTTTTCTTCTTTTTTGTTATCACCCATGATTGAAACTAAAAATCATAATATTTGTCACTGTATTAATCGTTATAGTATTATATAAACTTGAACTTACAATAATGTCAACAAATGTTTTAAATGATAAAAATGTGTCTGTACAGCACCTCACCAAACAGGAAATATAAATGTATTTTTTTTAATATGTTATATACATATTTGGAAACCTAGCGCTGTGCGAAATTTGGGGAATCCCTGTGTTGAAATAAAAGAGCGTTAAATCAAAACATAGCTAAGCAAAACTGAGTTAAGCGGGGTCTTACTGTACTTTATATTCAGTTTTGTTTACGTAATCTTATTTATTACATACATTTCCCAATTTATCATATTTATAAAATTTTTTTATTGAAATATTAAGGAAATTTGAATATAATTTTCTTTTGAAGAATTTCTTTGTATTTGAAGTTTTATTAGAACAAAATTAAAATTTCAAATATATAAATATTTGATTTATTTAATAACAGGTATTTGATTAAAACAGCATATATATGACCGATAAATTAAGAAACTAAAAAATATCAAAAAATAGGCATTATGGGATTAACTTAGCAAAATTTCGACATTTTGCTCTAAAATAAAGATAAAAAGCACCAAAAGTTGTCTATTTTTTTCCTTTTTAGCTTCGAAATAGTCTAGTATTTTTTTACTATTTCTAAGATAAAAATTAAAAAAACAGACAAATTTTAGCGCTTTTTTATTTTTATTTTAGAGTAAAATACTAAACGTTTGCTAAATCGGTCTCAAAATGCCTATATTAATAATATAAAATTAGAAAGCTATCAGCAAACTTTAGTCACTTCTTAGCTCAATTTTAGCACGATTGTGCTCTATGGGTACCTTTTTCCAATGAATTTAATAAATTAGGAAATTCTTAAATTAAAATTAATACCCAGTGATCAAAATGGCTTCTATTGTTTGTAAATAATATTAGAAGGTTTAGGTGCTTTTGGTATGTAAAAAAATCAAGCCGTTAAACTTGTTCAATTTATAGCTTTAATCAAATGGATTAAAAGGAATAATTTTTTATGTTTATTTTTTATTTGCATTTCGAATCTATATTTAATAAATATTTTGAATGTTTCGGTTCAATACACTTTTTTTTCGCCGTCTTGGAATTTAACGAAAAATCTAGATGGTTATTTCAATCTTAATAAATCGTGTTTTCAATGAAAAAGAAAACGCAATTTTCGAACATGAGAATAGTAACTATCGTCCCTTATAAATCACATTTTCGTCTATTAAAAAAAAATCGAATAATGAACTGAAAATTTACGAACTTTTAATGTAATCTTGCGAAAATAAATAATGGAATTCTTCTAATTGATTTACTATTTCGATTTTCATTTATTTACGTTATTTTTTATTTATTTTTTTCCAATTGTTACTAAAGTGTCAATAATAATAAAATATAGGATTCGCATAAATTTTGGATAAGATAATCTGCAAGTATATTTAAACAAGAGTTTCTCAAATATAACTTAAATTTTTCAGTTCACACAAAACATAATAAAGTAAAACAAAAATTTATTATTAAAGTTTCTAGGTATTAAAAAAATTAATTCTTAACATAATAAATTATCGAATTTATATTTGTGCGAATTGTAAACGTTGTCAAGAAGCGAAAAGCAAACTTTACTTTAGATCATAGTCCTTAGTAAAAAGCTTCCGATATTTTTGTAAGATTCTTAAATCTTGAAAAAATGAACAGCAGCAATGTATCATATAAAGTTCTTATACTCTTAATGAAAATGGATTTTTGTTCAAATGATTTATTTTATTCTTTTTTATTATAGATATTCAGGAGTTTTATGAATTAACGTTATTGGATGATTCACGTGTCACACAAAATAAATCAATTAGCATTCAACAATCTTTTTTGCCAAATGATAGCGAAACTTATCTTAATTTTAATGTAAGTTTGAAACATTTTTCATTTTATATTTAAAGAATTTTTTGACAACTTATTATTTATATGAATTTGGGAAACAAATTCTAAAAGTCAGTCAAATTTCTCATTTCTTAGTGTAGTATAAATGTGATTAAAATAACGTTTAGTAAACGGTTGTTATGAAAGTGATCAATTTTAAATGTTAATGTTTGTACACAGTGTTCTATCTAATGTGATAAACGTTGAATAAAAAATATAAAACATTTGTGTTTTTTATGTGTAATAAACATGTAATACATGTATATTCTATGTGCATATTTTAGAATGGTTTTTAAAATTTTTGATCATGCTTGTGTATTAAATTCAGAAAGTGTTTTGTTCTGTATAAAATATAAATTACGATTGAAAGTACCTAGTATTAACTGAGTAGAAAACTGAAATTTTTAATATTAATTGTTTATTTATTTATTTTATTGATTTACAATATATATTAGTAATAAAACACAATGAATATGTATAATATATATAACAGCTTAATTATTTGTGCCGGAATGCTCAATTTATTATCAATTTGAACTTTCTACGTATTTTCAAATGAAAATTAGAATTCCCAAACGCACACAGAATGTTTTTTAGTCGATGTTTCCAGGCCATTCGATACTTTACCTGGAAGTGGTGTAGTTATTTGCGGCCTAAACGGGCGCAACGATCGCTTCTAGTTTAAAATAAAATGGTAAACTTTTTTGTAAAATAAGCTATGTAAATTCAAAATAATATTAAAGTAAATGTATAAAGTTTTCCAAATTTAAATTTAAATATTCAATAATCAATGTTGGAATGTATTTGAATATTGTATTTAGGTATAAAAATCTGAATTTATATCCTTATCTTGTTATTTTAATACTTTTTGTACATTGTATTTAACTTTTACTGTAGTATTTTGCAATTTGTGCTTATAAAGTACAATAAAGATAGAAAAATTTTCTTAAAAATGAAAACTAAAAAAAAAACTTATTAAAATTTAAAAGAAACGTGTTTAAAATAATGACAATTTAATTGATTTTAGTCAAATTTAATGGAATTTTTTGTTAATTTTAAAGGAAACTTTTTATTGCTTTGCATTGAGAAAAATATAACTTACGTTTTAATAATAATTTTTAACAGTTTCTTAACTATTTACATAAAATGGTTAAAGTAATAAAGTAAATGATTCTCTTAAGAATTTTAAAAAGTTTACTTAATTTTTTTAAGTAAATAATTTTTCGATGTACAAAAAAATTTTACTTCTAAAATTGCTCTAATAATTAAGTTTTTTATTCATTACGTACAATAATATTTTTAATTTTTATGTAATTATTTTGAAATAGATGTATTTACCATTTTTATTAATTTAACTGAAATCAGACAATGAAAATAGTTGGTTTCACCAATATTTTCTTTATAATATGATTTTTAAATAATTTTTTTTTTCTAATTTACTTTTTTTCAAAGTGCTTAATTTTTTGGGAGATAAATATATTACAAATAATTTGTATATTATTAATATCAAATCAATTTCGTCTCAAATTGTCATTTTCAGGAATTATATTTAATTAAAACTAACTTTTTTGAAACAAATCTTTTTATTTTCATAAATCAAAGTTAATACGTTTGAGTTTTACTAGTTTAAAAAACATATTTAAGCACATATAAACAACATAATCGAAAAGGTTATAGCTTATAATTTTTTATTGTATTTATTTCAAATATTTGATCCAGATACAAGTATATATTTGTATTTAGATACTTTTTATTTTAAGAGTGTCTCTATATATTTTGTTACAATATATCTGTATCTATATCTAGATTCATGTTTTAAATTCTATTACAAACTGTCATAAATAAACCTTAATTTACTGCTATCATAAATATTTATTAGATTCCTATTTTAGTAACCTGTTTGAAATTTCTTACCAGTGATTTCTTTTCTGTGAAATTATCGCAATGTTTAATTACAAGCCGTGCGAAAGCATAATACTCTTGAATTTCATCGTAATTTGTTATAATTTTTTTCGATTTATGAATTATATAATTTAAAAATCTTTTTTTAAACAGCAAATATTTTGTGAAAGTTGACGAAAAATTTAACATTCGAATCAGAGTAGCCTAGAAAGTTATGTATTGCTTAAGTACAGGTGTGTTATGATCCAATTTTCTATAATTAATATAAAAAAAAAATTTGCGAAATTCTAAACTTAGTTTTTTTGCACGGTAAATATTGTTTTGTTCGTTTATTCTGTTGCATTAAAACAAATTAAAAAGTATACGATTAAAAACTACTTTAAGTTTTATTTATTTCTTGAGGCTTATGAATTATTTATGAAACGTTCATTCATATACAAGCATAATAATTGTTTCTTTTTCCAGTTTTGCAAAATCGCACAATTTCTTTGTTTAATTTGAAAAATTTTGAATTTCAACTTCACTAATCGTTCTTTGCTTAAAGTGTCTTTTATTCAAACTTCTATCAAGCACAGAACACTTTGTATCATCGGAATAAAGTTTTACGACGTTTTTCTGATAAAATTGATAAGAACAAACTTATTTTTTACATCCTTTACAATTTCTTAATTAGAATTTTGCACATTTAAAAATGTGTTTTATTAACACAGTTTTAAGTCATGATCTGTTAAGAAAACTAGTGTTGGTATTTTACAAAATATCTTCGAATTAAATATTCAAAACAGATGGGAGCAAAATTTTGCTATATAAAGATATCTTTATTCTTAATTAAGAGCTCATATTTATTTAAATAATTAAAATTAATTGGGCGTAAAAGTATGTATAAAAATGCTTTGCATGTTATAAACGATTCATATATTTTACACATGAAAAGTTAAATGGATTTTTGCAAATTAATAAATAAGAGGTTTTTTCACATGATCGATAATTTTTTCAACTGTATTTGAATTATAATCGTGATTGAAATATTAAAGTATTTCGAATTGAATATGTTTTAAAAGCAAAGAAATTAGTTTAATTACATTTTTTTTTCATTAATGTGTAATAAATGACAAGCACATAAATTCTCTTTTGATGTGAAAATAAAAAATTTTACGAGTTTTTTTAGTGAAGGTATTAAAAACTTTATTCTTTTTTTTTAATTTTTAATATTTTTGAAATGCTCGTATTTTTACTTATTTCAGATTTGGATTTCAATAAACTTATGTTTACCGTACCTTTTTGAATTAGTTTTTACGTTTTTTATGTAATGAAATTATATATAAAATGAATTTTAACTACGAACTGACAATTGATTTAATTTTGAATTTTTAGAACATTTAGACCATTTTACTCATAAATGTATATTGAAATTGAAAAAAGTCTTAGGACTTTATATGTTAGATATGGCTAACTTTTTAATGCTTAAGAACAGCTTATTCTATAAAATATAGTTTTCGGACGACTATGAATATGTTATAAACCGTTATTTGTTTTAAAAGTTGTTTTGATTGTTTAGCATATATCTGATTTAAATATTAAGGTTAAGTTTACAAGTGTATTTACATTTTCAAATATAAAATTTAATTGGAAGTAAATTGTTTAATTTTAGCCTTGCGGGCTACATTCAAAATCTTTGTGGTCGACGTATTGTCCACCCCTGATCTGTATGTTAAGACGTCACAAATTGTTTCCTTTTTAAAGATATTTAATTTTACTTATAACTGTAAATTAGATTATTAAATTTACATTGCTTTCAGTAAAAAAAGTAAAATTTTTAAGAGATATTCATAATATTTTGGAGCTTTTTTAAACATCTTAAACTACATAGTGAAGTAGGTAGTGGTTGCTTTTATTATGTATACTATATTGAAATGGCTATTCTTTGCTTTATTTTTAATTGTGCTTTATATACAAATTAGCTTTTTATTTGATAGATTATGTTTATAGTTATCACTTTAATTTTTTTTTAGATTCGTATGTAAATTACATTTTATTTTTAAGTTTTAATCTTTTTTATTAAAGCTTCGTTACATATTATTAAAAAGCAAAAATTTTCTGAACGACTAAATTGTTTGCGTTTTAAATTTTGTACTTGCCTTAATATTCTAAAAGTTTTTTCCTTAAAATTTATAAAGAATCCATAATTAGTTTAATTAAATTATTTCTATGTATGAAAGAAGACCAATGAAGCGTTTTTTTTGTACATTTTTTTATTTTTAAGTGAAAATAATTGAAAAATAATCTTTCAGCTTTTTACTTATGCAAATCGTTAAATAAATTTAAAGCTTTTTATTTATGCATTTAATAAAAAGCTTTTTTAATGAATATAATTTCGCAGTATGAATAGAGTCTTGATTAGTTCAGGAAGAGTACAGATTATTTATTCTTTTTAATGTTTGAAAATCTGGTTTTTTTCATTGGAAACTTTTTTTTAAATTTTTATTATTAATTGCTAAAATTTTAATTGAGCATTCTTAAGATAAAAATCCTTTGTTGAACTTTTTAATATTCCTGACAAACTAAGAGCGTAGAAATCTTTTATGTTTGAATAATTATGTGATTTTTCAGAGTTTTCGCTCTCATATAAAAAAAGTGGAAAAAGAAATTTTCTGGATTTTTTATCATTATTATCGAGTGACTTCAGAATAATGGAAAAAATTGAAAAATATCAAACTGTCGACATTGTTCAATGTATATGAAAAACTGTTTGAAATGGAAAAATAATCAACGATTTCAATGGAATCGATGTCCAAAGATAAAAGAATATCTCACGTTTTTATTAAAATTTCATTTAATTTTTCTCACTCGAGTTTTTTTCAATATTTACAAAGAAAAGAATTAATTTAGAAAAATTGTAAAAAAAGAAGCAAAATTGCAGGCGAATTTTCCGCTGTGAAACCTGCGTGTAGCATACTGCAAATTGCAAACGACTTAATGCGCGTACTGATAGTATGGCGATTGGTAGGTAACTTTAGCGGCCGGAGCTGCGTAGGCAAAAGGTGCGGCGGCCGCATAACTTAAAGGAGCGGCGAATTTGGCAACCACTGGAGCAGCTGGGGCCACTTTGGCTACGACTGCTGGAGATACAGCTTTAGTGATCACCGGTGCTGCATGCGCTAGTGGCTCTTTGCGTACCACGGCGTTGAATCCGTTCACCGGGTCGGCCGTGTAATCGACAGTGCGACGTGTACCGTCCGCATCAGTCAAGCTGTAACTGCCTTGAACAACGTCGCCGTTTCGAGTCTCGTGATGGTTTTTCGAATCACCAGTCAACGAATCTTGGATGTCATACGCAAAACTATACTGCGGATTCGGATCATAGTCGGCGTCTACGACAGTCTTGACTACAGGAGACGCTGCGTATGTAACAGCTTTTGCAACTGGAGCGGCAAATGCGCCATATTTGGCAACAGGTGCATGTGCAGGATACGCTACTGGAGCCGCGTACGCAACTGGAGCTGGAAACGCGGCCACCTTTGCAATCGGAGTGGCGTAAGCGGCTATTTTCGGAGCAGGGGCGCCGGCATACGTCAACTGCACCGAAGGTCCTGCATAGGCGTACGATGTCGCCGGATGACTTGCAATCGCCGCCACTGGTCCGGTGAAACCGCCACGAACAAATGCCACAAGTACAGCGATAAGAACAAACTAAACGATTTTAAAGATTAGTTAACAGTTAGTACTTTTGATTAAGAAAAGAAGAACAATAGAATACTTTAAAAGCCATTTTCTGTTGTCTGGTTTTCAAAATCGAACTGCTGTTTTGAACACGAGATCAGAGGCCTTTTATATGGTATCGCGAATGTCGCAAATGTAGTTTTCGCTTTCTGAACTACGTTGCTAAGGTCGTTCTAAGAAAAAAATCGCTCGCAATTACCATCAAAATTCCTTTCAATTAAATCCCAGTCGTTTCATATTCTTCTATTATTACATAACAATGAAAACTTCTAAAAGACAATTTAAATTGGATCACTTTCATTGAAATTGGAATTCATTTGAACTGATAAAATTGCTAATAAAAGATTTGCAATTTTTTTTTCGGTCTAATGACAATAATCGTAAAACGATTGAAAACAAATTGAATTTCGAACGCAAAATTGAATTTTTATTTGATAATTTTTTAGCAATTCTATTTTTTCAACGATGCAAAATTTCAATTTTCATACTCTTTTTATTTAAATTTGCGCACAGATTTCGCATCAAAAGTGATATTTTTGCAAGTTCATCCGTAACATTTGAGAAAATCAAAGTTGTAACATATTAGTTTTATGTTATAGCTTAAGCAATTTCATTGTTAAATTGATTAAAAAATTAGTTGAATTTGCATTGTATTTAACACGTGCCCGTACAGCAACGATATAAGATGATTAAAAAGTGGTGTTAAATTCAGTTGTTTTAAAGTCGCCAAAAAACGAATTTAGTGAATTGAATCCGATCATTACTCATATTTCTATTTTAATTGCTGCTGATATTATTTTAGTTTTATTTTTTGTATTATTTGGCATGTCACTTATCGTCATAAAAACATCGTATAGTGAGACACTGTTTATATAAAAGTTACATATAGAAAAACGTTCTTTTGACGTTAATCATCTTAATTGTTTTAAAAAAATTAAATACAACTTTATAATAAAAGTAACTGTACGAATGTGTTTCCTTTTTACTTTTTTAGATAAAAAAAAGATATGCTTTCAATTTTTGACCTATGTTAAAAATTTTTTATCAAAAATTTTCTCTAATAAAAATCTTAAAGTTGCATTTTTTAGATGAATGACCTGTGTACTTTATCTGTATGTATATGTCCTACTTCGAGTATAATCAATTAGTTTTAAATCGCTACCATTTAAAATCTTGTTACTAAATTATTTGGCTATAAAGGTGCCTTGGTAAACCTCTTCTCAATTGAACTATGTTGCCTGAGAAAATTACTGAATTATCTTATTTTGATAAAAGCACCTTTTACAAAAAACAAGTTCATTACAATATTACCAACTTTTTATTTTAAAATCGTTGCCATTTAAGATATTATTTTTTAATTTTTGTTTATAAAATTGTTGACAAACCTGAGTTTTTTTCCAAATTCAAAGAGCCTAAGCGGTGAATAAGCAACTCGACTGTGAAAAAAGTTAAAAGTTTTAGTAACTCGAGTACCAAATATTTAGACTTTTTGAAAAGTTTTGTTTAAGTTTGAGTAAATCTACCAATGGAGTTTATTAATTGAACTCTCTATAAGCTAGGATTACCATGTGCCATGAAAAAAAAAACTTTGACTAATTTTTCCCTAAATAATAAAAATAGTAAATTCAACTATTTCATTGTACGTAGTAAATAAAAAATATATTAATAACCACAAATTTAGTTATTAGAACTATATCAGAAAATTAATAAAACTTTTTTATATGTTGTAAATTAACTATTTTCGGATAGTTAAAAACTTTTTTTTAATTTCTAAGAGAATCATTTTTTTATTATTTTAATTATTTTATGTAAATAGATAAATAACTATTAGAAATGATTATTAAAACATGTGGTATTTTTCTCAGTTTATTTATCAAACATTTCGAACTAAAAAGTATCTAATATTCGTATCAAGATAAATCCAATAAACCATAGAGAACAATTCAATATAATTTTTTTATGTTGAGATTCTTTATGAAATTATTATCACTTTAATTTTGAAATTTATTAGAACTGCCGTTGAAAATAAATTTAAACGTCTATGTTTTTTTTAACATGTATATTTTATATGGAAACATGATAGAAGAAATATAAAAAAATTTTACATATTTGAAAATAAATAATTCACTATTCAAGGAATATTGGAGTAAAACAGAAAAATTGTATAATTCGTATGGAGAAATTGAAAAAATGTATTCTTTTTACATCCATATTGTTTTAATATTAAATGGTTTGTTAGGAATAAACAATGCTTTTTTTATACTAACGAAGCAGAAATTTAGCACTATTTAAGATACGTTATCGATGTAAAAGTAATTAGTTTAAGTTTGGGTAAAAATAAGATAGCTATTTTGTGGTTTAATGTTGCTTTTTTCAAAATACACAGAAAAGTAGAAAATTGTTAAATTACAGTAAAAAAAAAAGATTAAGAACAGTCATTTGACACAAATGTATCTTAAAGTCACTATTAAGATTCAATTTAGATACTTTTTAAGCAACTATTTTTGACAGTAATATATGTATTACATACACGGGAAAAAATTGGTCGTTTTAATAAAAAAGTTAGTAAAAAAGTGACAACAAAAGCAATTTCAATTATTTTTAGTAACTGTTTTTGTTAATTTGAATATAAATTTAGTTATTTTTAAATTTTTGTTGTTACAAACTACAAACCTGCAATTTGTAGTCATTTTCTTAACGGTTTTTGGCAATTTTTTTTTCTCAGTGTAGTATTGATTTGTATTTTGTGCAATGCCTACAGAATGCAAATAGTTATTTTGCAAATTAAGTATTATTCACTGATTTTCTCCTTGCTAGCAGTGAAAAAGAACTTGAGTGAAACATTCTGTGCTTATTTCTTGAATAATAATTAACGCTAAACATTTGCCAGAGAAACTTTTATGAAACTGATTTAAATTAGTGCATAAATTAGAATTTTGAAATGATTGATTTGTGATTAAAAACGGTATGTCGAAAAAATGTGCGGTAAACTGGTAAATGTAATTTTTCTTAAAATCAAGATTTATTTATGAGTAGCAGCGGAAAACGAAAAAGTGTCATTTGGATAGAATGGAAAAAGTCGCGGAAAATCTGGTCTAATTTATGAACGCTTTGTAGGAGTTACAGAAACAAGAAAAATTATATGCTAATATTCTTATATGCAAAAAGTTCGCAGAATTATTCATAAAAATTAATGTTATACTCCTCTATAATTTTTATTGTTCGTTTTTTACGATTGCGAAACATTTCTTTATTTATTGGTTGATTTTAATAAATTATATACGTGTTCTAAGCAAATTACATTTGTATTTTAACGTTTAATCAGCTGTTATATTTTTCCGACAATTGAAACGTTTTTAGTCTTGTTTCTGCTATATGTTATTTGCCGCACGCAAAAATATGCAAATTGCATATGATGTTTATTTCTGCTAATTTCAGATGCCAGATATCGAATTTGCTATTAAATCATTATAATAAAAGAGAATAAAAATTAGTTATCCTTGTGTTGAAGATTAACAACAAGGTTGATCTGTACAATGGTTTTGTCATTTTCGAACCCTTTGTTTTTTTTTAAAGAGATATTAATTAAATAATAACAAGTATAACAATGATTGCGTTTTTTATGGTTTAATTCAAGTATTATTTTAAAACAACTTTCGATTTTATTCCAGTTCTCATTTCTTTAATTAAAATTATAAAAATTTTTTATCACAATTTCATGGAATTTTTCTCAGTCGTCTGAGGATTAAAAAATGACTTAAAAACTATCACTTATTGCCTATAATAATTGAAACCTTAATACGTAGACGTTTTTATTGTTTTTCTTATCGTAGAAAGTAATTTTTTTGCAATTTGAAAACGGTTATTAATCAAATTTGTAATGTAGATCAAAGATTAATTGATAAGGACGAAGTTGAAAGGCATTAATGTCAAAAAACGCTTTTAATTTTTTTTCATACATTAATTAGAATCATTAAACACAACGCTTATTAATGAAATCGAAATTTACTATAAATATAAATTGAAAGACGTTTAACTTTAATTTATTACTTAAGAAATGCGAATTATTTAAATTCTTTTTCTGCTTGTCTCGTAATTTTATTTTTACATTAAAATGAGTTCTATGCGTAATTTACATTTGAAAAAAAAAAAAAATTAAACGAATAGCCATAAAATCAAATGATAATAAATTTTTGTCATTCGTGAAAAAAAACGAAATGAATTTATATTTGTTTGGTAGAATTACACTGACAAAATATTTAGTGGAGTGGAATAAAAAAACTTAACATGTTGTTAGAACAAAATTTTTTAGAAAAATAAAAAAATAATCACTAAAAGGTGTTTGCAAAGCTATAAAATTTTTTTTTTGTCCAAAATATAGCAAAGCGCTTTGTTAAAATTACATATAGTTCGTTGAAAACTTACAATTTAAGGACCGAGTAATGCATTTTTTAGAGGACGTAATTTTATTTTTGGTGCATGTGTGGGGGTCAGTAAAAACTTAATCTCAAGTTTGTGGGGTCGTCGGCCTTGTCCCTTGGCCGTCATCTTGAAAAAAAGAGTGACAACATTTTTTCGCTATATCTTAGAAACTGTGTGCTTTACAAAAAATTTGTGAAGTCATAATTTGTAGAAAATTGTTTTGGCTACAAAAAGTTTTATATAACTTTTTACCCCAAATTGAAAATTAAAGAAGTTATACGCAAAAAAAGTGAGAATGTTTTTATAAAAATTTTCTTTTTTGCTCGGTAACTTTTTTTTATGCATTTTACAAAAATTTTTATAATTTTTATAATTTCTTTAATTTTCAATTTAGGGCAAAAAGTTATATAAACATATTTGTAGGCAAAACAATTGGCTACAAATCATTACTTTACAAATTTTTTGTAAAATGTACAGTTTCCGAGATAGAGGGAAAAAAATGTTGTCACTCCTTTCTTAAGATGGCGGTTATGGGACAAGGCTGACGACCCCACAAACTGTAAGTCAAGCTTCTATTAACCCCCCCACACATCTCCCAAAAATAAAATTGTATCCTCTAAAAAACGCAAAGCTCATGTAACTTTTCAATGGATTAAGAAATATTTGTTTTAGCTACAGCTTTTTTGGAATGATCAAATCATGTTTTTAAGCAGCAATATATTCTCCTAATAATTACATGTGACTGCAATATTATAAGCAGTAAGGAGTTATTGCACAATTTTATTTAACTTTTTGTATCGATTGTCTTCTTATTTTTTTATTATTATTTTTTTTTTTTATTTCTAAGATTCCTTTGACATCAAAAAATCAAGTATGATAGACTAAAAACCATTTCCATTTGGAATTGAGATTAGTAAAAAAACAATATGCTCCTTTAAAAAGTATCTGTTCGATGATTGCCACGAAATTAAACTTCTTTTTTAGATTTTACAAAAATTCAAGACCATGAGGCTCTGACATATTCTTAAGCCGTCTTCGAAATTCCCCCTAATCCCGATTAGTCATGATTCATTAAAATTGAGTTTTCGAACAGCCAATTTGTGTATATGTAAGCCTTAAAATGTTAGTCATACTGATTAAGTTTGTGCTCAACTGAAATACGTGTTAGAGCTGTCCAGGCTAACAAGATCGTAATTAGGCTTCGATTCAAGTCCAAATGTGGAACTTTATTGGTACTGGTATGACCAAAATAATAAAACATTAAAAAAATTTCATACAGACTGAACAAATCTTGACAAATCTTCATCCATCTTCACGCATCTCGAAGAAAGTAGGGTGCGCCGAGATAAGAAAAAAACACGGTTTTAATGCTTCGCGATGTATTGTGGATGCTTCGTGGATGCATCCTGATTCTTTTTCGAACATGGTGGATTATTTTTTGAAGACGGTTTTACATATAATTTATTATTCAGGCTCACCACCATTTTATAAACAAACAAAACTACAAAATAGGGGTGCATTCGAAAAGGTTACTAGCTTAGTAATTAGTAAAATAGTAAATAGTTTTTCCAATGTCACTATTACTATATTGGTAAAATTATCGAATATCTGTAAACGATTAAATCACAGAACACAAAGCATAAAACACTTAAGGGATAAAACTTCGGCGTAGTAATTAACGAACTAGTCTAAGAAAAAAATCGTCAAAATGACTGGCGTGCCAAAACTAGAGTAGTGACTTACCGGCAAAACTAAAAACCAAATTGCTACCTTCACTTCCTGGTAAATCTGAAGTTAACATCGTGAATTACTACCGTTATCATATAAACTAATGATTTGCATTTCCATTGCATAGAGAAATTTAAAATAACACAGGTTTGCTACAATTACTAAGCCGCCATTAGAATTACTCTACTTTTAAAATTGGTAAAAAAATGGCGATTTGGTATTACCATTTTTCTTTTCGAACAGTAAGCATTTTACTATTTTGGTAGAATTTTGGATTTTCGAACGACTTTTGGTAAATTTCTGGTAAGATTTTTACTAAAATAGTTGAATAGTAAAGTTTTCGAATGCACCCTAGTTGTTTTTGGCGGACCAAAATGTTTTGAATTTTTTGAAATAATTTGCAAATTTTTTATTTTTGCGACCACAAATTCGATTTAGGGACGGAGCCATAGCAAACGAAAAATTCGAAAAGTTTGATTTTTTTTCAAAATAAAAGTTTTTTTCTCCGAAAAAAATTCGAACTTTGTTTGTTCTGTGCCATTTAAGAGTTTTGTAAATGGAATTGTTTTTATCTAGAAAAGTTTGCTCTGTGACATTAAATTTGTTGCGTTTAAACATGAAACAAATAAATTCAAATTTATTTCAAATTTTGACGAAACGTAGGCAGAATTTCGAATTAAAATTGATTCAAAACTCTTTGGTCAGCCAAAAAATGGCTAATAAATAAACCTATTCTGTTAAGATAAATAGTGTCATAAAAGTTAGTAAATATCTACTTAAAATTAATATTTGTATACTTATATAGCAAAATCAAGTATTTTTAACGTTTTTAATGATGTTATTCTACCTATCGCAAACTCAAGTAGATTTATACTCGAAACAAAAATATATCTTTATCTCTGTAATTATAACTTATCTTAATATTTAATTAATATTATTTCGAAGAGCTTAGCCCTCTCTACTATAAGCTTGTGATTAAATTCAACTAGTAAAAAAATTATATACATGAATAATTATTTTCGTCGAATATTTTTTTAAAAAAAGTATTTAAAATTCATCTGTATCATTTCTTTTAGTCAGAAACTGATATTAAATGTGTAAAGTAAATTTTAAACTTGACTGAATAGTCAAAACTATTTTAAGACTTCTTTTTTGCTAAAAGATATCTCAATTTTATCTTTTTGTAACTACAAGTTAAAAAGTTGTATAAACAAATATATTTTTCCTATATGACTAAGTCGTATCTAAATTTTAAACTTGACCGAATAGTTACAACTATTTTTTGCTAAAAGATATCTAAATTTTATCTTTTTGGTAACTACAAGTTAAAAAGTTGTATAAACAAATATATTTTTCCTATATGACTAAGTCGTATCTAAATTAGAGTCTCGAGTTTCCTATACTTGGAATGTAAAAAAAGATATTTTTTAGACGACTTAAAATCAAATTTGGCTTCACATTTTAGACACAGAATGCTCTCCGAGTGGTTTGATCACTCATATTTATAAAAAAGAGAACGAAACAAAGTTTTTGGACAACTGAAATTTGTCTAAAATATTTAAATATGTTTTATAATGTAATTTAATTTTATTTTGATTTAATAAAATTAATTCAAAAAAATATAGTGCATATATCTTTCTTTAAATATCTCCTTCAATATACACGGTAAATTTGTAGTAAACTACTTGAATGACGTAGTTTCTGTGCGAAACGAATCTTTAGAGGAAATAAATTTAAATTTTCACAACCACTTAACGCGTTTGAAATTTTCGCATTAGAATATACGGAACATCTCTTATTGGATTTGATTTGTGTTTTTGTGTGAATATAAAAGATAGGATTTTGAAAAAAGTGTTTCGTATAAGGAAACAGGATAATGGCATGATAGACAGCAGGAAATGGATTTTAAAGATAGGATTTCGATAAAGTCGCAACAATAAAACTGAAAAGTCGAACAGTTATTTTTTTGCTAACTAAACGTGTAGAAAACAATGCCATTCTGCTGATGATTAAAGTATGTGAAAATGCTGTTATGTTGAATATTAAAATCTGTTTATTATTCTTAAAATGTGACTAGTGCTTGACGACTTGATAAATATTTGCAGATTGTATTGTTGAACTTAATAAATCACATCCTTAAGCTATCTTCAACATACGAATTTTTTCCTAGGATATTTTTTCCTAGTTTTTGTTTTACTTTCAGTGAATATTGAAACACTCATTGTGAGAATTTTAAAGCTATTTTATTGATCTAAAAATTTTTTGCTCGTATAAATCAATTTAATCAAATATTTATTTTAAAAAGGGCTAGATTTAAAACTTTTCTGTGTTATTTTTCAATAATAACTCTAAGAAAATAAATTACTATATTATGAAGTTTCGCATCATTTGTTTAAAACTTATATTCAAAAAAAAAAAAAAAATTAACGAACACCGTTAAAAAAATGACAACAAATTAAACGTTGGCTGTTTGTAATAAGAAATGCTTAAAAATAACTAAATATTTATTTAAATCGACAAAAAAGTTAATAAAAACAAATAAAAATGTTTTTTGTCACTTTTTTACCAGCTTTTATGGTAAATTGACCAATTATTTGTACTTTTCCTTAACTGTATGGTACAGAAACCTAAAATTTTCTATTTTCATATTTTACTTCACATTCTAAAGTAGTGATTGTTTGAAAATTGTTGTATGTGTATTATCATTAAAGCATTCTTTTTGTGCTGAAGTGATGGACGAGCTTTTTAAGTAGAACTGTTATTACAATTTTTGAATCCACCTAATATAATTTACTAAACGATTTCAGAAAACAGAGAATAGAAAACATAGTAGTCAACTCTATTAAGTGTATTTTTTATATAACACATTTTTTTTCAATAGAATGTATTCACTAAACTTAAAATAAGTTTTTTTAACTCTATGAAATTATTTATGTAGGTTTATATTAGAAGTAAAAAAAATAAGCACAAGGTAAAATGCTATGAAAAATATGC